>JANBQC010000085.1:0-64483 GCA_027576995.1 Dimargaris cristalligena
ATGGAAAGAATGGGTTAAAGGGGAAGGGAAAAAACTGGTTATACCAGAAAAAAAAGCCACTTCATACCCTGCATAATGATAATAATAATAATATAATTAGTGTGGCTTATAGGGGGACAGTACACCTTACCACACTGGTGGAGTATTGTGTGAGAAGTATTGGGGCCTGGTCATAGTGGGTTATATAGTAAGGGGAGAGTAATATGGCACAATAAGGTAAGATCAGATGGGATGATCTGTTATTCCCATATTTAGGGAGGATTAGGTGGGCTGACACAGTACTACCCCCAAGTATGATGTGTTACTATGGACCTGCTGTGTAAAGACTAGTACCAAAACTCCGATGTCATTGTTTCCAGTCCCGCCCCTATTTCTGTCTACACTGGCCATCTATCCTGGCCCTTTAAAAATTAGAAAATGTATTCATTGGCCATACACCCACAGGCCTGTTTCAGCATGACTGTGCATTGTGAAGCTTTACATTTTGATGAGTAGCCTTGAAAAGGGATCTATTTTCCTTCACAGTGATTGGCCTTGATCAAATCCCCCATTAGTTGATGCATATACAACTGTATAGCAACCCCAATGTGGTCACACCTCTGTAACAGTCAGCTGGTACGAAAATATATGGTAGGTATAGGCCAAAAATTACTAGGGGGCTGGGTATTGGCCATTACAGGTGGATAAAATCCATGGAAGTAAAGCATTAATAACACTCCCCTCAAAGAAGCACAGAGGGTGCTTTCAGTTGGAAGAGCTAGATGGTTGTTGTATGGTTAGCTGCGAAAGATAGTAGCATGGGGATATAAATATCAAAGAAGTAGTGTTAGCCTCATAGATGCCTAATCTGCCAGCAGGAATGTAAATCTTCGAAAACTAGTTAGTCATCAAGAACAAAGACGTTATTTTAGCCCTATATACATATAACAACTGGGGATTTATCAACATGGGCCAGAGAGAGAGCAGGAAATGGTATCTGAAAAGCTTGATATAGGGTCTTCTTAGTCTTGCACAAGTAGCCAACTATAAAACAGTGTATAAGTTAAGCAATGGCTTATGGGTCACCAAATACGGTTGACCTATATATCATAGCCACTCCACTAATTTATCCAAGTCAATTTCACTGGACTAGATAAAGACCAGCTTGGAAGTTAACCGGCCTTCCTATCCCATACCGAGACCCATGTACATGGCCAGACCAATTCCAAACACAGCCCAAGTGAATTTCCCCAGTCAGCAGCACACTACTGCCAGCTTCCATTTTTTTCGGGTGGCTCATTACTTCACCACCCACAATCGTTGCGTTTTACTTTACTTCTCGACTTGAATCTCGGTTAAAAATTGTCGTTTACCTTGTAGTCCTTACTCGTCTATAATGCCCCCCAAGAAGCCCAAGCAACAGAACATCGAGGCGGAGGAGAAGCTGTCGGTGGTCATGATCGCCGACAGTTTCGACCAGCAAATGATGCCCCTAACCCAAACCACCCCCCGAGTAAGTCCATCTCGGGTTGGAGCCGAGTCGGTGAGGCCAATTCCCTCGACCAGGGCAAAGCCCTTGACCTATTCCGATCCAGTCGAGTGGGCTCCAGATTCCGTACCGCCGGGTTCTAAAGTAACTCGACTGCATTCGGCTCAGCGGGTCGTAGCCAAGCCTTCCAGGCCAGGCCAGGCTGTCCCAACGGCCGAATATATACTCGTGAGGGTCACTCACTAGCTCCGGCCCATTAACGACATTGGAACCTCTTTAGATTAACAGTCGGGTCATTTGACTAGCTATAACTCATGCAACTAATAGGGGTCCCTCCCCCCGCCCACACACCCCGTACTAAACCTGTCCAAACCGCTTATGTCACCTGCCTGTGTATTCTTGAATCCCTAGTGCCTGCTCCCACTCTGCAACGTACCACTTATCGAATATACTTTTGAATTACTAGCGATTGCTGGCATTGAAGAGATTTTCATCTTCTGCTGCATCCACGCCCAGAAAGTCAAAGACTACATTGCGTAAGTACAAGCTTTGTTTTATTTTATATCTTAAATTATTCGTATATGGGCAATACCTATTGCCCCCCCCCGCAATGTATCTAAGTAGATTACCCATTTAATGAAGAAAATAAGGCTAAAAATTTACCCGACCCTTGGACTATCAAGACTAACATCCGGACACGTTATGCTACTCCGCCCTATTATCGCTGCACTAGTCAATCGAAATGGAGCAAGTCCCACTCTCCATTCGAAGTGCGGATCATTGTCACCCAGGAGGCCATGTCCGTAGGCGACGTCCTTCGCGAACTGGACGGCAAATCGCTCATCCGTAACGATTTCATTCTAATCTACGGCGACGTGGTATCGAACATGAATCTGGCCAAGGCCCTCGAAGCCCACAAGGCCCGCCGCGCCATTGACAAGAACGCCATCATGACCATGGTGGTTAAGGAAACCTCCCCGAACCACCGTACCCGCGGCCACCAGGAGGCGGTCTACGTGATTGACGACAGCACCCAGCAGTGTATCCACTACCACGCCCCGCGACGGGGTACCGACAGTTACCGCACTGTACCCCTCTCGGTCGAATTTTTCGAGAAGCATCCCCAACTGCAACTCCGCTACGATCTCATGGACTGCCAAATCGACATTTGTTCCGTTGAAGTGCCCGCGCTGTTCACCGAAAACTTCGATTACCAGGACTTGCGTCGCGATTTTGTCACCGGTATCCTCGGGTCCGAAGTCCTGGATTCCACCTTCTACATTTACCCCATCGCCGACCAACACGCCTACGCGGCCCGCGTGCAGGGCGGTCAGCTCTACGACGCCGTGAGTCGGGATGTCATGGCCCGGTGGACCTTCCCGTTGGTCCCGGAAAGCAACCTCCAGGAAGGCGATGCGTACGTCCACAAACGCGACCATGTCTACCAGGAACCAGGGGTCAAACTGGCCCGGACTTCGAACCTGGAGCGTAATGTCGTCATCGGGCGGGGATCCAGTGTCGGGGACCACTCCATCATCAGCAACTCGGTAATTGGCCGCGACTGCCAGATCGGGGACCACGTTACCATCCAGGGGGCCTATCTGTTGGACGGCACCACCGTGGCCGCTCATTGTACCGTGGAACGGTCGATTTTGGGTCATCAGACCACCGTGCACTCCCACTCCCAAATCGGTAAGGGTTGTATTGTGGGGGATGGTGTGGTGGTGGGCCCCAGAATTCGTGTCCCGGACCACACCCGGCTAACCACCAAGGCCGCCGCTGCTGCTGCTGCGGACTCGGACTGGAATGACAGCGATGCGGAAGATAATACGGTGGTCGATAGTTCCCGTTGGGGAGCCGAGAGTAATGCGGTAATCTGGGTGCCTTCGGACGAGGATGACGATGACGCAGAGGCTATTTACCAATCCCAGGTGAACGCGCTAGGTAAGTTGGGAATTATAAGTAATTGATATGGCTCGGGTAGTCTGAGCTTGGCAGTGTGTCGACTCTGGTGGATTTTATAGTTTTTCGGTTACTATTCATGGCCGATTATCACGGAAATATGATTGGGCAGCAACCGTCTCACTCCATACTCCGATATCTCCCCATTTGCCCTTTGCTTGACACCTACTGATACTATAATAGCCGCCGATCTGGGCCAGATTCGTATGGATGATCAAGACATCGACGATTCGGCCTCCGAAGCATCGCTGGACTCCCTCGAAGATATGGATGACGTCGGTGGTAGTGGCGACGAGTACGACCATTTCGGCAGTGAAGTGGCCGATACCATTGACCGGGCCTTCTCGGAGGGCCACGCCATCGCTGACACTCTCCTAGAACTCAAAGGTCTCCGGTTCGCCAACAACAAGAATAATCACGACATTCGTATCATCATTCTCCCCAAGATTCTGGACCAGGTGGATCTGTCCCACCTCATGCCCTCCCTGGCGGCTGCCTTCCAGCGTTGGGGGGAATTGATTGCCAGTGTGGTGAACTCCGACCAGGACCAGGCCGACACGCTCTCCATTGTCAAGGACTTTTGTTTGGTGGACCGGGCCCGTGTCGACCTGTTCTTACCCTGTGTTAAGCGGTTGTACGATGCCGATATTGTTGAAGAGGATATGCTGCTGCAGTGGCACCAGGCTGCGGTGGCCGAGAAACTCACCGGCGGCGAACTATTATTACACCAAAAGGTAGGCCATTTATTAGTTTGGGACCAGAAATTGGTTTGCTATTGCTCTGCCGATTTTATTATTGCTAAAATATTCTGGTTCGGTTTTGCAATACGGGCTTTGTATAGATAAGGGGGTTAATGGGGTACGAATCACTAACCACTGAATAATTTCTGATCTACTCGATATTCGCCTTAGCTTCAACCTTTGATCAACTGGCTGCTCGAGGCTGAAGAGGAAGACGACGATAGCGAGGACGAGGATAGCGACTAATCGGACACCGATTACTTAGACTCATTCGGCTGAAGAGTTCATCCACGTTAGCCAAGTGCTTCTAAGGCACTTTGCCCAGGTATAATGGTATTTTATGTTTTTTTTTACTCATCGTGCCAATTTGCGTATACTCCTTTATAAATACAAATATATTTGAAATATGTCAGTCCTGGCAAGAAAAAAACTGTCATTTTGGTTTATTTCAGTTATGTGAAACACGTTACTGGAATGGAGACCAATGAACTACATGAAATAGGCGGTGTGGAATCATGAAAAGAAAACCGCTGAAGAGAAAATCGCAAATTATGGATAACATATGGGTACAGGGCGCAGTCTGCCCATCAAGGATAATGGAAGAAACTAGCTAACGAGTGCGAAAGGGCTTGGAAGTTGGCGTGACTGAGAATAATATATATATATATATATGTGGATAAACAATTCAATTAAATAGTGGCAACCCTGATTAGGTGCGGCTTAAAAATGGCATAAGAAAGGGACCGCGGCCCAGTTAATTGCAACTATAAGTTACGTCTCTACTTTTTTAGGAGCGGGTGCCACTACAGATCGTTGGGGCCTTTTGGTCGAGTAAGGAGCGTAGCGCGCCGATGTGGAGGTACCTATTGAGGAAGGCTTGAGGTCGGTCGCCTTTTTCGGGGCGGTCGTCATACGGGGCGGTTGGTATGAGAGGCGACGTTGAAGGGTACCTTGGGAGTTAACTGGTGCAGCCATGGTAGATCGCCGACTAAGCCGGTCGACCACAGGTTTGCCGGAGGCCGCTGAAGTAGTGGAAGTAGCGGTTTTGGCGGAGGACGTACCCGAGGCGGCGATGGATTTGGCAGTGGGGACGGAACTCTTGGTCCGAATGGCGCCGGTCCGGGCCGGGGTGGGGCGAGCCGGGGGAGGCGCTTTAACAGGCTTGGCCGCTGATGTGGCCCCGGGGGGCTTAGTCCGCGAGGGGACGGGGGGAACCGACTTGGCGACGGATAGAACGGTTGGCTTCGCCTTCGCAGTGGCCTGGTTAGGTACCGTGGGTTTTAATGGTTTTGTGCTGGCGGGGCGAGAATGTACAGTGGATGTGAGAGGCTTGGTAGTCGGGCGAGTAGGCACGGCTGGTTTAATGGTTTTAGTTAGGGTACGGCTAGGTACAGCGGGTCTCGCTGGTTTCGATACTGGCCGACTGGTCACGGCTGGTAGGGCTGGTTTGGAGACGCCGCGACTAGATACCGCCGGTTTTTGTGGCTCCGCGCCAGCACGACTAGGCACCGCGGGCTTTGATGGTTTGGTCGGGGCCGTGGTGGCTGGGGTTTTACGAGAGACAGCGGCCAACCGCGATCGGGTGGTCATGTTAAATGTTGGGGCACTTGGCTTCCGTTTGGTCGCTGTCGGTGCTACCGGTGGTTTGGTGGTACCTTTACTAGGTGGTACGTTCTCTTTCGGGCCAGATTCTACCGCCCGAGATTTAATGGGCCGCTGGGGCTCAGCAATGGGTTTAGAGGCTGCCAGTTTTGGTAAGGGGGCCCTGCGTGTTGGTTGTACAGTGGGGGTGGCTTTGGGCCGTGTTGGCATCAGTGCGGGGTTCATAGTCTTGCGTCGCAGGCGCTCCTGTTCCCGAAAGCGCTGGGCTAATGGCTTCTGCGCGGGATTGGATTTCTGGGCCGCGGGTGGCAAGGAGGGAGTTAAAGTGGGGGAGGTATCGATTTTCCGAACACCGGGCGTCGCTCGGTCGGAACCAATGCGCTGCCGCTTGCTGGGCGTTTGCCGACTCTCCGCCGCTTGAGTTATACGGTTTGTTCGGCGACTGGCGGTTTGGGGAGTTTCGGAATCGGGAGCCGGGCGTTTACGAAGGGAGAAGTGCTGGGCAATCGAGTCCATTTGATTAAAATGCTTCTGGTGGATGGTCTCGAATTTAATCTCCTGGGGCCGCTCCAGTTCCCCGGGAAATACCGAGCGCTTGGCTTCGGTGGCACGAGCCACGGTCCAGGCCTTGGGGCGGATGGCCGCGCGCTCTTCTTTGCTCAGAGCCATGTCCCGGGACACCCGCTTGCGCAATTCGGTCAGGAGTTCGTCGGCCACGGAGTCGGCCGGGGCCATAGTGGGGGTGAAGGAGCCGGGCGAAAGCGGGGGGATTTGGACGGGTGTCAGGCACGGGGATGTGGGATTGTTAGGTGGCTTGGCATTGGGGGTTTGGGGGAGTTTAAGGGATTCTGGAACGGGATTCGTAGACATATCCTCCTTGGGTTTGGAAGGCTCTCCAGAATCGGTGGCATCTACGTACTCAGATTCGCTTCCTGAGCTGTTGGAGCTGCTAGAGCTGTTGGAACTTTTGGAGTGATCGCTCTTGGGGGATGTGGGTGCACTGCTAGTAGCCGAGGACGAGACTGAAGGCAATTGATCCTCTAGATAGTAGCGAAGACGCACCATCAGATGGGATGTCTATGGTAAATTATCGGAAATTATAATGAATGGCGTGTTAGATCAAACAAGCGCAAATAAGTGGAAATGAATAAGCTGATCCGTGTGGCACGTATAGATATGTGGTTGTGGGCTCGGGAACCCTGGGTGTAACGACAGTGTCGCAAAACAGGCCCAATGGTTGGCCCACAAAAAAAGGAGGACTTTGACGGGTGGTGCAAGTTAGGGGATTTTTCCATTAATCAAAAGTGGGTTCCCTTACAGAATCAGGCAGTGAAGAAAACACATGGAGCGACCATGGCCCCCATACTACCCCAGTGGGCCAAATGGGATGCTCCCAATCACCAAGAATGAAACTCCGACGGCTTACCTTTCCTCTGTCAGGCATATTGTGCTGCCTACACAATTCCTGAAGTTCGCCCTTTGTACAATTCCGGAGTTGGTCCAGAGTAAAAGTCATGGCTGGAGTTGGGCAGAGGGTATTATGAAGAAAGCCAAGAGCACTGAGCGGAGTCTGTGGATCAAACGGTAAATAGGAGGTTATAACAGAGGTGTTGGCGTCAAGGAGGGTTGAGCGCAAATTCGCGAACTGGTCGACATGGGCGGGGGGGGTGGTACGAACAAGAAATAGTAGTGGGAATAGGAAAAATAAGGCAGCGGGGGAAGGCGCCTAGCTGTTTATCTTTCTAGGCTCCAACGCCTTCTATGGGAGAGAGAATATGAGGCCATGGTATGTTTGCGACTGCGCGCGTTTGGGTGTTTAGTGTGGCTCCTGAACTGGCTAATGTAATACGCTGACTCCATTCCAAGCGCACACTCGCACGCAGCCATCAAAACAAACGCCTGGCCTATGAAAATAAATGTTTTGATTTTCCCCCTGTAATTAGGATGGCCCACCAAATGAATAAAGGAATAGCCGCTGGCCTCAGAAAGAACTTCTCCATCCGTATAGTACATTTCGACTGTTAAAACACTACACCAATTATCCCAGTAGTTAGCTAAGTCCCTAATGAGAAATGTAATATTCAAAGTGATAGGCGGAACATATACACTCTGTTGTGGAAATCCTGAATAGTCACGGCAAGAGCCATCTGGCTAGGTGTCTTTCAAAGCAGGCAGGCTAGAAAGACCATGGGGTCCGCTTACTAGATGCAAATTAAGGCCACCCCCCTCCCGAAAAAATGAAGGAATAGATCCATCTCTGGGGAGCCTACGCTAGATAGCCAAGAGGCATTTAGCTGGGTGGTGCTGGTATTTCCAAAAGCGGCACTGAAAAGTACCATAGTCCATTACGGAGCCGATTTGTAGCCAAACGTTTTCACCCCAATCGTCTTTATCATTACCCACCGCAAAGTAAAAGTGGTCATATATTCATTATCTATCACATCCTTAAGAATATCCCATTTTCCGTTTCCACCTCGAACCCAAATCAGTCTCTCGCACCATCAAATACGGATATTAAATCACTTCAGATGGATCCGTTCTCGGTGTCCCCTGTACTCTGCACTTCGATAACTACTCTTTCGAACAAAAAAAAGGCACTTTTATTCTTGAATTACAAGGCAGTTGGATAAATCTGGATCGTTAAACTAAAATTCTACTCCTCCACCTTGGCTTCCGACTCGGCCAATTTCTCGTAACCTTCGACCTTGATATCATTTAGACCCAAATCCTCATTCTGATCGAATGTCCGGTCGTAATTCTCGATGGTCATATTTGGGTCGGGATCAGGGGCGTACAGGTTTTGCAAGTGGCTGTTGGCCAAGGGGTCGTCCAGAACCAGGGTGCACGGGAAAGCCCGGCCTTCAATAACATCGTCCAGCTTGGCCAAGAAGTGGGCGAACTGGCTCTTACGGTCCTCCACGGCCGAGTCACCCGACATGAAGGGGGCGTTGGCGAAGAGCTCTTCCTTGATCTGGACTAGAATACCCTCCACCGTAGTGAAGCGGCCCCCCAGCGTACCGGCGTGCAGCTCCAAGTCGATTTCGGGGATGACCAAGCCGCAAGTCTCCGATTTGAGAATATCTCGGGATAAATCTTCGCTGTCGACGATCTTGAGGGTAATCCGACGGCCTTGCGGGGAAATGGCCCCGCCGGACTTGACTTCGTTGCTCTTGTAGCCGCACTGGTCGCAGGCGGTAGACATGATAATAACATCTTTAAAATGGGGGATATTCATGAGGTGCATCCGGGTTTCGCTGGGGGCGTTGCAGTGGGAGCAGTTGGCTTGGAAACGAATCACTTCGTCGGGGTTGAGTTCCTCGGTGTCGTACGCCATATCCGGTTTGACTTCCGAACCCCCGGCGGCCTCGCCCTCGGGTTTATCTTCATCCTCGGCATCATCCGGGGCCACCATACCCAGCGCCACCTCGTCGGCATGGGTGCGCTCAAAGTGGGACACCACCAACTTAGGATCCTCGGCCGGGAAGTTGAGTTTCTCAATGTAGCTATTACCGGCGGGGTCGTGCACCACCACATGGAAATCGGTGCGGTGCCCCAGATAGTCCGACAGCTGCTGCGTCACGGACTCGATTTTCTCGTAAACCTGCGGCTCCATGACCTTTCGTACGGGTTGTTGGCCCGCCAAGTCTTCCATCACGCTTTTAATAAGACCCTCCACGGTGGTCAAAGTACCGCTCTTGGGGGGAAGCTCCAGGTCCAACTCCTTGAAGATGACCGTCGCCGAATCCGATTTGACCAGCTGGCGGTTGAGGTCAGCGGCATCAGTCACATGGCATTCGAAGTGCACGCCCTTCTCGGCAAGGGCACTTCCGTTCCGGATTTCGTTGTTCTTCATGCCGCAGTGGGGACACTCGAAGGCCATGAGGATGAGCTCGCGGAAATGTGGGACTTTGGTGAGAAGGAGGCGGGTGACGCCATTCTCCCCGCAGCCCATGCAGTAGCTCTCGATTTCCGTGGGCTTGGACGAGTCCTCGATGTTGAGGTAAATGGGGTCGGACTGGGCCATGATAACAATTTGATAATGGCGTATATAAAATGCAAGAATGGGATCAATGAGGTTTTAGAAAAAAAATGAAAGTTTCGGGGGAAAAAATCTAAAGTAGAATTGCCTTAGTAAACACAGTAGAGTCAGTGTGGGGGTGGGATTAAGGATGGCAGGGAAAAATAGAAAATGAGCCGAAAATATCGATTTCAATTCGTGCGTTATGTGCTGCATTTTTAGCCCGATTACGCCCAACGTCCAGGGACAAATAGGCAAGTTTGGAAAAGAACCCTGGCGCCGAGCCCGAATAGGAAGAAGGTAAACGATATGGATGAAATTCAAACCAGCTGTATAAGGTTTTACATAATACGTGTATGGGCGAATATATGTGAGAAAAGCTTTTAACCAGTAATATTGGCCTCACCCAATGAATTTTTCGTTATACAGCCTGAATGAACTTCTCCCATATATACTATACATACCGACTATAGTAAATATACTATGGCATGCCATATATGAATCTAAGCGAAGAGGAAAACTTTCTCAACCAATTATGATACCAGGAGGTTAAATTATTAGAGCATCTATAGATATCGGGTATTTCATATCTTCTGTATAGTACTAAATCAGTGCTTAACCTCTATAATGAAATAGCCGGCTAAGCTTACCGCCATTGCGTCATTACAACCACAACCTCATATTTTACCAAAGGTATCTCTATTGTTCGGCCAGTCCGTCATCTAAATATAGATACCATTAGATGATGGCCAGGAAAATCGCCTTTTATTGCCGTTTTCTTGTTTTATAAACATGAACGACTATTGCGCCCTTCTGGACTCTATGGCTAGTACTGTCTACATGTTTCTTTAAATAAATATTATACAACCGCTTTAGTACTATGGTAGGAGAGAATACCCGAGAATAGTCGATGCTACAACCATATCGTGTATAATAACTAATAGGATTGAAGCCGGCTGGTCATTGAACTAGGAGATGAAGGAATTCCCCCACTCCGTTTGAAAACCAGGTGCTATTATCGAAGGATCATCTTCCTTCTGCCATTCCCACTGCTCGATTCATATATTCCATACCATTTATTCATTATCGCACATTCATTATTATCACACTTGATATCCTATCGTCTAGTGGTATTTACCGGTATGCTCTGCGCTGGTTCGGCGCCTTTATCCTTAGACAACTCGGCTATATAAAACCGAGCCAATTCCTATCGTTGATTCTTTAGTTAATTGGTATTTATTCAATACACATCTATACCGGTTTGCTCAACCTAACGATACCTATCCTATAATAATAATAATGCCCCTAAAGATACTTTAACAAGCGAGTGTAGGTAAAATGTGCGACAAAGAACAGTGCTCTTTAATATATAATTCTAGTCGGAGATGGATATTTTTAACCGAAGACTAGAGGGAGGGGTGAATCCCTAGGCAGTGTAACTAGCATAGGTATGCCAAAATGAAAAAAATGAAATGTAAAATACTGACCCTACATAAAGTAGAGCCCCTTCTGTACATCAGACCGCACCGACGCCAGCTGAATGACATCGAGGTGTCCATAAGTAGGAGTGTCCTGACTCGCACTGTCATCTAAGTCACTCTGACTGCGGCGGTGGAAGCGGGCCCGGGTAGCTAGCAAATGGGCAAAGTACGCGGGAGGGCAAAGCGACACCGAGCGGGTACAAGTAGCACAACTGATTTGTCAATTGCTGCAAATCATCAGTGGTGAAACCATTATCATCGTGCAGGACGATGTACCGGGTGAGGCGGGATGTGCCTCGAAGCCCCCTATGAGACTGCAAAAAGAAATCAAATTCTGTGGGATGGGTCACATCACGGTCCACGACGGTGCCGGCGGGGCAGTTCCCCGAGCGGTCGCCTCGGCTGCGGTTGAGGGGGCTAAACCGCATGTGATGGCGCTTTTGGCAAACAATTATGGTAATATTTACCATCTTATTTTTGCAAACTCCATTGACGGCCTTTTGAATTTCAGTCAGCTCCTTGTTTAGCATATCATGGTAATGGGTTTCTGGTAAACCGGTCCGATAATAGAGGATCCGGCCGGGCGGGCATTGGTTTTTTTCCTTTAAGGCCTCGAGAAGTTTGCTTACGGGCTCGTATAAGTAGGGAATAATTTTTTGGTATAGCGGCAGGACACGGTCCTCGCTGGCGAACCGAGTAATCGATTTGTCAATCGACCCGACGACCGCGGCAATGGATGGGTCGGTCCTATTATCCGGGCCAGGGTGGGAGACGTCAGCGCCAATGACCATAGTCGATCCATTGGATAAGAAAAGGGATTGGTCCAGCTTCAGCTGCCCGTTAATACCCCCCAGTTTTACGTTGACTTTAAGAGCCACATTGTTCATGTACTGAGAATTGTTAGGCTGGCAGATCTTGGACAGCATCATGCACTGGGTAACAATCCCCATTTCCGTTTCCGGGATGCGCTTGATCTCCCCATACACGGATCTGGCCGTGGGGTTGAACAGAACATAGATAATCTGCGGCTCTTCACGGAATTTGCCCCTGGCTTCCATCCTTGCCTTTGACAGATTCGCGGAAAGTCCGCCCAAGATATGCACAAATGTGATGGGGAGTTGTTGTTGCATCAAATCGATGTCCATATCAGGGTTGGATGTGTCGGAGAATGGTATATCAATTAAATCGACGCCCATGTCGAACAGAGTTTGGTTAAGCTGTTCCATAAACTTACTCACTATTCTTCGGGATTGGTCATTGTCCCGGTCCAAAACCAGGACACCGTATGACTTGATTCTCGCACCCTCGAAGAATCGCTTGCCACGCATATTCCAGGACCCATCCTTGGGCTCGACTTTACGATTCCTGGAATGGCCGCCGTAGACCACGGTGGGCGGAGGCAGCTGGCGCCCATTGATGCTGAGCAGCTGATCACTCATTTTGATACCAAACGCCTTCAGGTAGGGATTGGAATTGAAACAAAGCAGGTCCGAGACCTGCTTAGTAATGCGTTTAAAACGCTCCTGGGGCCCCACACACGCAAAATCAATCATTTCGGTGGTCTGGCGCTCATCAAGTGTGCGCAAATAGCGCTGACCAGAGACCACCGTGCAAAACTCCAAGGGTATTCTGGCTCCGCAATTCAACACTACACAGGGCAGGGTGGGATAGCGCACCGGAGTTTGCAGGAGGTTAGAAAAGTGATCCAACACTGAAATTTCAGCCCTCATATAGCCGTTCTTGCGAAGCTCGAACCTGTCTTAGTCGGCCCCGTAATCCTGAATGCGCTTGATCTTAAAAACGTAGTCCCCCTTATCTCGGTGGGTCAGCTTTACGGCAAGCCCCTTGACCATTTTCTTCAGTTTGCGCCACTCGTCATTGGTAAGGTCGAGCAACTCGAGGGGGGCGGTCTTGTTGAAGCACTTAACTAGGACCATGTGCAGCGGACCGGGGGAGTAGAAAGCGGCTGCGGTGACGTCGACATTCAGTAGAACCCTGCCCTGGGTGGGGCACACCGACTGGTAGAGCCCCGGCCGGATTTCTATGCCCCCCGAGATGGTTTGCTTCCCCTCGGGCATGTAGAAGGAGTTCTTGGCGCTAGGGTACTTGCTAGCGGGCCGGTGGTGAAACGCAACGTCGAGAATACTGATAGCTGACTGGACCTCGTAGTTAAGCTCGATTCGCCCGGCAATATATTTGCGGAGACTACGCAGATCGATGCTTTTGATAGGTATCAAAGCCACTTTAAGTTGTTTAGGGCCCTTGTCTTGAGGGCTACTATCGAGCCACATCTGGTCCCGGGGTATTTCCATACTTAATTCGGCAATTACATGCTCAGGGTTTATTTCCACGGGGGAGTACATACTGGACTCTCCGTCAAAAACGGGGTAGGTGCCTTTAAATAATTTGAAGCGCTGCTGACTCTCGAAAACTTCGAATACTCCCCAGATCAGTTCGGACGGTATTGCGGGTGAAAATTGGATGGAATAATGGTGAACTAGGCCCTCACCAAATGACTTGATTTCAAAACAATTGGCATTGATTGGAATGTTACTGCCCAACCTGCCGAAATCAGGGCGCTGCGCGATGGGTTGACATTGAGACATTGTTAACTCAGGTTAATCTGTAGATGTAGTTAATGCCAGTTATCAAAAAAGAACGCGATTGCATCACGCACGATGATTGGTGATTGTGTTTCGAAATATATGTTTGGTTCGAATGAGATTTTCAATTATAACTTGGTGAAGTTGTAGGACTTGACCAAAATTATAAAATTTCCGGAATAATTACCTTTGTGGATGGGTGAAAGAGTGTAGTTAGGTTGAATGATAGGGAGTAGAAATGCTCAAGTTAGAGTAAAGAATGCGATAAACTATGTAGTTGATAGTTGAATTGAAAGTCGTTGGATGGCAATCCAGGTAGCTTATATATTGAGATAAAACATGAAGAGCTTTTGTCTAATTATTCTCCATTGCTTCACTATTTGTTTGGGAATCACCCTTCTTAATGAAGACGTAAACGTCCATTGTCGATCATTACAGGAAAGTCACTGACTTCTTTCCACAATATTCATAAAATTCGGTGAATCAGCGATCTCATTTTAACCACTCGTTATGATTCAGGTTTTGAATGGAATCGCCTGTCAGGCAATCCATTATGCTGACATTTCTGTTCGCCTTATTCACATGAATTGGTAAACGGTACCATTCCGGAATAGTGTACTGCACTATTGGGACCTTTAAGCTCGATTGTTGACAAACAAATCAGTGCTAGTGAGGATCTCTTATAATCATTGTGAATTCCACTAAAATAAAGAAGCCATCGGCTCGTTTAGAAAGTTAATACACTATACCTACATTCCTCTAAAGAGTCTTTGTTCACCAGAAGGGCATTGCTGATAACTAGTTTAATCCGGCTACCTTTCTCAATTTCGGGATAAGCATACTTGTCCCAAGTACTTTGTCCAGATCGAAAGTTCATCAATTATTTTGGTAGGCTAATTATATCTTATAGAAAACCAGGCATGTGAGACTAATCACGCCCGACAATGATCAAGTGTACTATGAATAGTTAGTATTACAGTTCAACTCCGTCAGATATATTTCAATGGCTTATAAAATTATTTGGCAAATTCTTTATGTTACTAAGCGTAAATAATAAAAATGACATACTATACTTCCTCTCAGCTTCGGGGATAGTGAACTCTCTGTAGGGTTATTACTGGTATCTAACTCCCTTTTTTATTACATCCAACCAGCCAGCTCTGCCGAGTTTCTCATAATTTTTTATGCAGAATTCATTCTCAGTCGTGTTCTTTACACATGTATATGTTGTTATTTTGGATGCTGCAGAACGTGGACTTCTCTATTGATTATAACAAGTATTACCAATAAGTACCACGATATTGAAAGAATAGATTAACAAAAACAACTAATAATGAACTGAAAATATTGGTTCCAACTTGTGCGTTTTGCTCTTTTTTTTGGCCTGATTTGCCAAGTCTGCTTAATTATCCTGAGGGCGAGACCTATTGGGTCACAATAGTATATATACTTTCTAATATAGTGATTATGTTATACCAAAAATGTTCTTTTTAGTTGAAAATGTCCCCCGCGCTCCATATGAATATTAATATTAATAAATAGAGCAGCTAGTAATGTAATATTCGCTATTGTAATTATATCACAATACTAAAACTAAACTCATCATTTTAGCAGTGCGTAAGTGCGAATGTTGGCATTGTATACTCTAGATCTGAAGAGTAAAGGATCTATCAGCCCGTTTAGCATTGTGGCGGGTTACTACCCGGAAGTAGTCAATGCTATTGGCATTGAATAGTTTTGTGGGTTCTGTTGACTATTTCACTGTACTTTTCTATTTGGACAAATAAAACTAGGATTGCTTATCAAAAAAGACCTACAATTCCCCCCTGGAAACTTTTAACGTGAATGCATTTTTTTAACCCGAAAACGGCTATTATTTTATTTGTAATTCAAATTGAAGATTGAAATTATCAACCAAAGGTTAGGGGGAGTGGAGGATTGCCAGATAGCCTGGCTAGCACAGTTATGTCAAAATGATAGACGGCAATAACAGTCCCTACATAAAGTAGAGTACCTCCTTTAGACCCAGCATCACCGGCACCAGCTGAATATCGTCGCGATGTCCAGTAGTGGGGGTGACCAGAGTCGGATTGTCCTCAAAATCACTCCGACTGCCACGGTGGAAGCGGGCTCGGGACGCTAGCAAATCGGCGAAATATGCAGGAGGGCAAAGCGACACCGAGCGAGTACAACGCGGATACAAATAACACAACTGATTTGTCAGCTGCTGCAAATCGTCGGCTGTGAAGTCATTATCATCATATAATACGGTGTAGCGGGTGGGACGGCAGGTGCCCTGAAGACCCCCCTGCGATTGCAGAAAGAAATCGAATTCTTTGGGGTGGGTCACACCACGGTCCACGACGGTACCGGCGGGGCAGTTGCCCGAGCGGTCACCTCGGCCGGGGTTGAGAGGGCTAAACCTCACGTGGTGGCGCTTCTGACAAGTGATAAACGTTACCAGAATCGATTCGCCATCGTTCACCTCCTCGGCGGCCTTTTTAATGCCCGCCAGTTCTTCGACTAGCACCGTTTGGAATTGGGTTTCCGAAACACCATCGCGATAGAAGAGAATCCGGCGGGGTAGGCATTGGTTTTCCTGCTTAAATGCCTTGAGCATTTTGCTTACGGACTCGGATAGGGAGGCAATAATTTCAGTGCGCGGAGGGAGCACGCTGACTTCGCTGACGAACCGAGTCATCGATTTGTCAATCGATCCGACGACAGCGGCAATGGATGGATCGGTGTTATTACCGGGGCCTGGGTGGGTGACATCGGCACCGATGACCATGGTCGACCCACCAGATATGAATGTGGTTTGTTTTGGTTCCAGGAGGCAGTTAATACCCCCCAGTTTCACATTGATTTTCAGGGCCACATTGGCCATGTACTGAATATTATTAGGCCGGCGAATCTTCGACAGTTGCATGCACTGGGTGATAATCCCCAGTTTTGTATCCGAGATGCGCTTAATCTCCCCGTATACGGAACTGGCCGTGGAGCCCACCAGAACATAGATAATCCGCGGTGTCTGTTGGAAAACGCGCCGGGCTTCCGATTGCGCCTTTTCTAGACTTTGGTTAAAGTTGCCCATATAGTGGCCGAAAGTGATGGAGGGTGTTCTATCCGCTAATTCGATGCCCATATTGAAGAGAATTTTGTTAAGTTGTCCCATAAACCCACTCACCATTTTTCGGGATTGGCCATTTTCCCGGTCCAACACCAGGACGCCGTACGATGGGATTTCGGCCGCCACAACGAAACACTTATCACGCATATTCCAGGACCCGTCCTTGGGCTTAACATTACGATCCTTGGAATTACCTCCGTAGACCACGGTGGGCGGGGGTAGCTGCCGACCGTTGATGCTGAGCATTTTTCCGTTCAGTTTAATGCCAAACGCCTTCAGGTAGGGATTGGAGTTGAAACAAAGCAGATCCGAAGCCTGCTTAGTAATGCGTTTAAATCGCTCCTGGGGTCGCACACACGTGAACTTAATCATTTCGGCGGTCTGGCGCTCATCAAGTTTGCGCATAAAGCGTTGACCAGAGACCACCGTGCAAAACTCAATAGGCACCATGGTCCCGCGTTTCAATTCAACACAGGGGAGGGTAGGGTAGCGCACCGGGATGTTCAGATGGTCGGAAAAGTACTTCGCGACGGACATCTTGGTTTCGGTTTCGTCTTCGCTGCGCAAATTAAACATGGTTTGGTTAGCCCCGCGCTCGCTAATACCCTTGAGCTTAAAAATGCGTTCCCCCTGGTCGCGGTGGGTCAACGTCACGGGAATCCCCTTGATCATCTTCTGCAGGTTGCGCATCTCGTGCTCCCGAAGGTTGAGCAGTTCGAGGGGGTCAACCTTGTTGAGGCACCGAACGACGCTGTTTAGCAGCGATCCGGGGGCGTAGAATGCGGTCGAGCTAACGTCGACATTCAGTAGCACCCGGCCCTGGGTGGGGCGCACTGACTGGAAAAGCCCCGGCCAGACTTCAATACCCCCTGAGATGGCCTGCTTCCCTTCAGACGTGTAGAAGGAGTTCTTGGCACTAGGGTACTTGCTAGCGGGCAGATGGTGAAACGCAACGTCGAGAATACTGATGGCTGACTGGACCTGGGGGTTAAACTCGATGCGCCCGGAAACAAATTCGCGTAGAACGCCCATATTGATCATAGCGACGTTTCGCAGGGACACTTTGAAGGGTTTCGGACCCTTGCCTGCGGGGGCACTCTCGAGACGCTTCTGATCCCGGGGTAAGTACACGTCGAATTCGCCCTTACCATCCGCAAGGGCTAATACCACGGGGGAGTACATGTTGTACTTTCCGTCAAAAACGGGGTAGGTGCCTTGGAACAAGTTATGGCGTAGCTGGTTTTCGAGAACCTGGAACACCTCGCGGCCCAGTTCGGCCGGTACTTCGGGGAGTATTTTGAGGTCATAGTGGTGAACTGGGTCCTCACCAAATGCCTCGATCTCAATAAAGTTGGCATTGATCGGAATGTTACTGCCCAACTTGCCGAAGTCAGGGCGCTGAGCGATTACCTGGGGTTCGGACATGGTTGGCTTGGGTTTATCTGGAGATGTGGTTAATGCCGAGTATCAAAAAAGAACGCGATTTCAATACACACAATGGTTAGTGGTCGTGTTTTGAAATATATTTCTAGTTCAAATGAAAATTTTATTTTTAATGTGGTGAAGTTGTAGAACTTGACCAAAATTACCGGGCCTATTACCTTTTTGGATGGGCGAACGAGTGAAAGGCGGAATGAAAAGAGATGGGACGATCCGAGTAAGAGTAAGGGGATAGAGGCTATGGTGTGCTGGAGTTAAAGAGAAGGGGGGAGAAAATATGAAGTTGTTGGTTGAATTGATAGTGGTTGGTCAGCAATTCAGGCAGTTTATATACTACAATTAAATATGTAGTGCTCTTCAAATTATCCTCCACCGCTTCACCTTTCGTTCGGGAATCGCCCTTCTTGATGAATACTTAACTGCCGATTATCACCCATTATTGGAAGGCGTCGTCTTCTTTCCACGTCACCCATGCAATTCGGTGTTTTAACGACCACCCTACCACTACCCGTTATGATTCAAATTATGAATGGAATCGTCTGTCAGGCCGGCCATTATACTCGGGGTGCCGTTCGCCCCATTCACATGAAGTGGCCAATACCATCATTCTGGAATGTTTTACTGTAGTATTAAGGCCCTTTCACTGAGCTTGACTTTTGAGTGACGAATAGCTACTAGTGTAAACCTCTTTAATAATAGTGAATTGTACTGAAATAAAGAAGCCACCGGCTTGATTGGAAAGCAGATACCCTATGCCTGCTTTCCGCTCAATGGCACCTTTTTCACCAGAAGAGCATAGCCGATAACCTGTGTATGTTCACCCCCTTTTCGCCAAGTTTAAGTATTGTACAGTTGTCCCAAGTACTACTACCAGACCAAAAGTGTAACCATTGCTTTAGTAGGCTAATTTCAACTCATAGAAAACCAGCCTTATGGGAGACCAATCACGCCCAATTGGGATTTAGGGGACTTTGAATATTTTTGATTGCATTTCAACTTTGCCAAATAGTTTTTTAATGGCGTGTACATGAGGGGAGTTGGGTGGGACACCTACTATTAGTTGGGACCGTCCAGCCCTCCATTAGTTAACTGGTATAGATATATCGTGTGCAAGTAGCTGGAATTGACCAGAAGGTAGTCCAAATGGGGAAGGGTGGAAGTAAATGTTTTATTGAAGGAGTCTAGACACCATTATGTTAAGGGTTCTTGACCCTATTTAGACACAAATGGAAAGGTGGAAGCCAGCCTCCGTAATTGGTTGAATTCAACGGATATGAGGTGGCGATTCCCGCCCATTTACGGACTATAGGAATGTACGGCTTCCGCCCAGTTATTTTGAAGGGGTTTGTTATTTAACGTGCTATGTATTATTGGCCTTTCTAACGATACTTTGATAGAGGGTAACTTTCACTGGATTATCCACATTAATGCTGTCGAAAAAATATATGGGAGTTCATTCAGGCTGTATAATGAAAAATCCATTGGATGAGGCCAATATTACTGGTTAAAAACTATTCTCACATATATTCACCCATACATGTATTATGTAAAACTTTAAACAGCTGGTTTGATTTTCACCCATATCCTCAATGGAATAGGATAACCATATGAAGGGTTGCTAGTATAGCATGGTCATATAACATTAGTGAAATTGCTATTAACCAGTTAGTTTCCAATTATTTCTGGACTCTACTCATCGAACGTCTGTAAGGTAATGATTGATGTATTTAGAAACTTCTCGTAAGGTATCATAGATAACCTTCCTGAGGTGAGTCAGGTCAAGGGGCTTTTGCAGTAGGAGTTAGGAGTAGACCAAGCCATTCGTGCCAACTACCAACTAAGCTATTCTCAGTCGGGTTTTATGTAGCCGCTATGTGCTTAACAATATAGAACCAATATTATTAGAAATATAAATATACGCACCAAGAGGTTGGTCTACCCCGAAAAATAATATAAGATTGGAATGCCGCTGTCAGTCACAACTGGCCCATCCAGCACATTTATACTTAAAATTACCTGTAATTTAATTGACCAAGTAAAAATACAGTTCTAAACTCAGGAAAATAGCTGGGATTTACCAAAGTACCCGAGTCTCAATTCGCGAGCTCCAGCAACTAAAATGGGGTTTATATTATTCCTTAGCTAGTTCTAGTTGCTTGGATAATCCACTCGGGTCCATTACATTTCAAGGTCGTAATTTCCAATTCAGTAAGCCAAATTTCTCACAAATACCTAGTAGGGCTATATCGGAAGATGTGTTCATACTAAGATAGATAGGTTCAACATAATGGACTTTAAACGACACGGACAAAGTGGAGAAGTACTCATTTTATTTATCCGAAACAACCTTAACAGCACACCTGGCAAGGTGCTCGACCTGCTTCACTGGATGGATATAAGTTATACATGGGGCGAGGAGGAGGAAAGGATACCGCGTGACGGAGTAAGATGTACGTGAGCGCCGAACGGAACCGCTTGCCGTAACAGGTAACTTGCGAAAAAGGCCAAGCGAACGCGAGTGGGGGAGTCGGCCGAACAAACTTAGATGTTCAGCTTGGTGCGGCGCCAGTGACGACGCTTAGCGTTGTATCTATAATGAACAAGTACATGGGTTGACGAAATACAACCACAATGAGTAGGAGAATTATTGGTTAGCTCTGGCTCTATCTAAAACTTGACAAACCGGCTGAGGGTAAACCTCGGGAGAAGGGCTGAGAAACTCAACAAATGGTCAATGGGGGAATCGACAGACAACGGAATCGCGAGCGCGGAATGGGGGATTCCTAAACGGAGTAGGGGATTGTGACGAATGGGGAAGCCTAACTTACCTGATCTTGGTGTCGGTCTTGAAGCGGAACCACTGGGGAAGAGGGCGGTTCTGGCGCATCTTCTTCGCCAGAATGCGCTTGGTGCGGAAAGTCTTAAGGGCCGGCTACTCGATGGTTACAGTAGTGACCACGTCGATTATCAATATATCCATCGGAACGCGGAGGCGAGCAGCGTTGTTCGTAGACCACCGGTGTTCGTTTTCATTAGAAAAATAGAGATACAGGCATGTGGATGGATTAGGTTAGCACGGATTCATGGAAAAGTTCGTCCCTCCAATGCCGTTAGACGGATGGATGGATGGATGGATAGCGCGACTCATACTGGGATGGTTAACTAGCGTGGAATCGACGGAATCGAGGGGGAGGGGCATCGTAGGCCGTATAGTATGGGAGCATTACCATTGTGATTGACAAAATCAGCGGTTCTCCTACTAAAGTGTAGATATGAACGAAAGTTGAAGGAAGAGAGAAGGGACGGATGCTACAGGCACTGGCGGCTTTGTTATGGATATGTGGTGCCCAGCGAGAATTGGCGAGTAGGTATTATAGTTTGTGATAGGCGGGCAGTTTTTGGGGACTTTTTGTGTGGGCCTTCTTCCCTCCCTACATTACCACCCTAGTCTTCAGGCCTGCCTATCCCCCGTCCTTCTACTGTATGTGCGGGAATAGGCTCCATAACCTATTACCAGAAGTATAGAGGAGATCACTCTGCCATTCGGTAGTCAACCATAGACCTCATTTGGCCCTTGGCCGCAGTACTACCCACCCCCTCCCCTACATTCGATATATCCTAAAGAAAGCTAACACAGCTTTCGCGGGTGCCTCTAGGTTGCATTTACTTCCTCCCATTACCGAGTTGGGCCTCACTTCCCTTCACTTCTCTAGTTAGTAACCACATGGACCTCCCCTTAAATGCAGTCCTGACCGACATTCGGTCCAAACGGTCCCGTAGGTACCAGTCGTCCTACCCGGAAGACTTCCAGTAGTCTAATAGTGGTATTCCTGTTGTTCAGGCTACGTGGGCTATTTTGCCTAACCAATGTCACCTTTCCAACGCCGCTAGGCGGGCGAACTCTCTGTAGAGTACTCGGATTATCTAACCGCTTGAATATATTGCTTAATTATTTAGTTGAAGCCACCCACCTTCGACAACTGCTGCATATAATAGGCGTCTCCCTGGTCGAAGAGACTCTTGAGCAGCTTGATTGGGGCTGTAAAGGTATATACAAATACTAACATCTTATCTAAAGGCTTGGTTAGATAGTACGTTTCCCTGGTTATTTTATCGCCCATCCCCCCAGCAACTATACCCCCTGTAACTTAACCAAAAAATATTATATTGTTTACGATATCTCGGCCTTCCCATATATGTGGGCCTTCACCCCCAAATGCGCTGCCCTTCAAGTCCTCCAGTACGTCGGTGCCCATGACCAATGTTTCTACGAGGTAATTGTTAGCCCACACAGTTGGCACTGGAATGCCAATCTGGGCTGGATACGCATGACTGCTTTACAGGGGACCATACTCTTAAATAGCCCATTTAATATATAACCAATTCACTAAATCACCTCTATTTTGGACCTTAGGTACGCGATAGTAACGACAAAGTCCATCACATTCTACTCACAACAACTTTTTGCACATGTGCATCTTTTCATGATGTCTGTAAGTATTAACCTATGTTTACCCTCGGGCTAAGGCAGCACTGCCTAGATTTCTGCCCCACCTGCAATTATCGGTTACTTGATTTTGGAAAGCCGATATCTCAATACATTTAAATATGCACAATATGTATCCAAATGATTTGGCTAATGATAGACACAACTCCACTCGGCCACCCTCTGGTAATACACATAATGCTTATTTACAAATTGGGCATAATCAATTATAGTGATCAGCTGATCTTAATCCTAGTCCCAATCGCATGGTATTCTCACCATGGGTCGGCCCTCACCGCATACGGCATACTTCCGCTAACATCTTGTTTCACTGTGCGATTTATCATTAACTTATTGCCACATTTGCCATTCGACCCAATAGTGCAAGCATATCATGGTAGTACTTTTGTCCGAGGCACTGGGTACCTATGAAACGATTCAACTTTCAATGGAGGATTGGGCTTCAAGGTTAATGAACTGGGCCGCCTAAGTGGTGGATTCGTAATTACTGTCAATCGAGCTGCTGGCATATTAAAAAACTAAAATAGGGGATATTCGCTTTTTTGTATCATTTTTCGTCCATTTTTTATGTAATTCTACCAGTTTCGTCCTCTATTTATTCAAGTCGGCCATATCTAATTGAAATATATTTTATTGATGGGCGGGTTAAGAATTGACCACCCTTGCATTGATTCATTAACCTTTTATAGAATCACGTTTCCTCAATTCAATAAAAATACCCTGGCTAATGGTAGGTGATTACTGATTGTTCGCCCCCATCCGACCCCTGCCTAATGATCCAATCAACTCTAACGATGTTTCTTTCGTGTAAAAAAGGGAGGTCATGGCGCTGATTGGGTTAGTAAAGAGGCCATTCACTGCCTAGGTGCCTTGATAGATTGATTGATCCTGGACGTATCCTGCGGTCTGGTGGAAATTGCTTGAAGCATGTTTAATTAACGTACCTCCCAACCGGTATGGGCCATTTAGGTATTGAATAATCTACATCTAAACTGATGGCGGGTTTCTGCTATCGAGGGTAATATGGGTTTATTATTATTATAGTTATATGTGATGTGAGGTTGGGCCGTTATATTAAGGTAAAGTAGGTCATGGCAATTGCATTAAATCATCGTCTGAATTCCACTCGGGAGTATAGGACGGTAAATAGTCATTAAATGTAATAGTAAAAGTGAAAGGGTAAATGCGGTCATCATGTTTGAAAATTAAAAGTAGTACTAGGTTAAAGCTAATAAAAGGCATTAGAACATAAGGTAGGGTGATTGCATGGGTAATTCGTTAAAATATGGGTAGAGTGGTAAGAATAAATAGTCGTTAATGAAAACAATGGGTGGATGTAGGAGGTATAGGTCGTAAATTGTATGGAATTGAAAAAAATCAAAAGGGACTCGCTGGAGGACCACAAAAAAGTGAACCTAACTCTGGAGATATCTCGGCAAGAAACGCCAAACTGATTATTAGGTGGGTCGTTAAATAATGTTAAAATGAAGTAGACTAAATGTCAGTTGTGCCGACACCCATCAGGGGGTAATTATTCATGAAAGGGGCCGTGTTACCATGGAAAGAACGAAGGGAGTGAACCTCGCGGGTCAGTTGTTCCATGTAGTCTACCGCCCGGGCCAGGAGAACGGGCCGAGCCAAGTCCCGCCCATCCTCGGATTCGAGCACATAGGGGGGGACAATTTTCTTGAGGCGCTCAAATGCCTCCTTCATAGCGTCACGTCGCTTTTGCTCAGCCACCTTGTGTTTCAAATTACGCATCGCCGAGGATTCTTCGGGTACACTAGAGATTGACGGATAAGCGAATCCGAAATAAATGCATTAAGTTATACCAAGTACAATACGAGATTAAAATTACATTAGAGACAGTAATGATAAACTATGGCAAGCAAATCGGGGCTGTCACTAAAAATAGAGTCAAATGACTAATCGACTTACCTATGCGGGTGGTTGGGAGTGGCAAAGGTTGAGGAGTGACCCATATCCAAACCCATTGATTTTTCTGGGGTCATTCGAACGGGTGACGATGTAGAATGGTCGTCTGACAGTGGATCTACACTATCCACCTCCGATTGACCGGGGATGGTGGAATCCAAGGATGGGGAGGGCGGAAGCTGCTTCTCCAATGCTTCGAGGGAACGATTCACCTTGGCCAGATTAGGTGGAAGTTCCCCGGCATGATCCTGTTTAGTCCGTTTACAGGCGGGTCCCATCCCAGTCTTTGGGCAAGTCGATGTAGTATTGACACCGAGTCCACTACGCGCCATATTCCGAAACAACGCCTGAGGTTTGCCGTTTTTGGTGCCATCTTGCCGGATTTGGGTTGAAAGGGGGACGATATTCGTTAGGCATTCCGGGTTGATAGTTGAGGTGCGACGGACCGACGTATCATTTGGCAGGTATTTACGTTTACGGTTCAAGACGGCCCCACAAGAGGGGCTCGTCGGATCGGTGGGGGTGGGCCCCGTTTGAGTTAAACGGTTGGGCGTCGCCTTCCGGGGGATCTTTTGCTTGCGCGGAGTAGGGTGGCTGGTCAGAGGGCGCGGGGGTACGGCACTCATCAAAAGGGAGGAGGCCGTTACCCCACCACCGTTGCATTGGAATGGGGGACCGTCAGTCGATCCATGGTAGGACACTACCCGTTGGCGCACGGGGGTATAGTGGGTTGGTCCTTGGAGGGCCAGGCCGGCCCAGTAAGCCTCTCCGTCACTAACGGTACGTCGGGCGGCCTTGGCAGAGGCGGGTGCCGAGCCGGGGGCGGCCAGTCCAAGGCCTAGATGAGGGGGTACCGATACAGACGTGTTGAGAGATCCCTCCACCTGTTCCAGCGAGCCCACCATCAACCCCGTAGGATGTTGATGGTGATAATCCAGATGGGTGCCCTTGGTAGGGGTCATGAAATTATTAAAATAAGTGGCCTCCGCGCCCGAAAGAAAGGGCACCCCCGACATATTGTATAAATAGGAATTGGTTAGGGCATCGTTGGTTAAATAGCCGCCCATCGAGCCTTGCGAGTCCACCTTGGTTGTGTTTTGACCCGCCGCCGCGGCCGCTTGCAACATAGTAGCAGGGTCGTGTTGCAGAAAGGGGAAAACCCCCCACGCATTATTGGCCCCGGACATGGCATGTCCCATGAAGGTGGAGGGATGTTGATGGGCCGAAACGTGAAAGGGCGAGATGGGGGAAATTAAGCCGGCGGCGAATAAGGCGGAATCCGGACCATTGGATGTGGGTAGTCCCGAGTGGGAGATTCCTGCGGCTTCCGGAGTTGCGTTGCTAAAATTCTGGGCCGGGACGGAGGTAGTTCGGGGCATATAATGCGAAAATCCGTTAAGGCCCAAGGCGGAGCCGGTTTTTGCAGCAGCTGGGCCTTGGGACGACGGGCCTTCGTTCACGACTGTTGGGGTCACGGGGGTCTGGGGAAGAGGGACACTGTGGGAGGGCTTAGTTGGACTTCCCCTTTCAACTCGTGTTGAACTTTGGGGTTGAGAATCAATGTCCAACATGGCCTTTAATTTAGAATTACTATAACTATTAAATGAAAAGCGCTAGCTTGGCCGCGTAGGAAATAGGCTATAGTATAATATAGCCTGGATTTCTACAATATGATCGCTATTAAATGGAATCTATGGCGTCTAAGTACTTGGGCCGCTATTAGAAGGGATTGTTCACTATGAATTGGCTGAACCGTGCGTCAATGATCCGTGGAGTATAAATAAAAATACGGTGTAATTAAATCGATTCGGTCCGTAGATTTGCAAATATACTTCAAGTGCAACTGGAATGGTGAAAATTAAGTATTAATGGAGAGATAATGAAAACATTACAAGGAGAACATAAGCATAGCATAAATTAGGTAAGTCATATAAATGACACTCCAATATCATCAGATCGATACCAAGTCTCTAATCGACGGGGTATTTACAAAGCATCAAATATCATTAAAAAACTGGAAGTAAGAATAAGCCGAACGGAAGAGGGGGTAACCGCGGATACTGCCTAGTTTATGTATGGCCCATTTACTAAAAATGCAGATGCTAAACCATAACAAAATATTTCGGAGTGTGACCCCTTTAGCGTCCGGCTCTTTCATACAAATGGGCACCAGTGGCCATTCTGGCCGCAGCGACACGCGACGCGCGACACGATAATTGCCTTACTCTCAGTGTCTAGGCCTTTTCAGGGCGAGCCTTTCTCAAAATCCATACCAGTCAGGTTCTTCTTAGACGAACCCCATAATGGATGGTATTGATAAGAGGGGTAGGGGGTTGGATACCTATTTTACAGTTCGAATAGGGGAAAGGCACTCGTCACACTTCCGGTTTGGTTGGACCCGCCTACTCCCACTTTTAAATCCCTGATTAAATCAGTTCAACACTCTTTGGGCTCCCGTGTTTCTGACCATTAATTTCCTAAGGGTCTTAAGGGACTTTGTAGCTGTTCAAGATAGTCCTACGGTGTTCAAGGCGGGCGCTCTTTAGTATTAGGGGGGGGGAGTGAGCCGACCCTGCATTTAAACCCACCAGACCTACGGTACCCTGGAATTCCTGCCCCCTTCCAGACTGGAGCTTGGAATGGCCCCTTAGAAAGCGACTCAGCTAATCACTTCTTCTTACCCATTCGTCATGGCACACAATTAAGGCCAACGAAGTGGAATACCGATAATATATTCGCATATTGTTGTCCACTGCTTTACGGGGTTTTCTGAACAGCCCGGAACATTGATATGTCATCCAGTAATGGGTGAGCGAATTGATTCTATTGACACTTCCGTACACTCTAATCGGCCCTGAACCTCTGTTCGCGTTGAAATGTATATGTAAACATCCACTGATTTCTCTCCTACTCGGGCGACCTTATGGTATATCCAATGTCAGCTAGTGTGGTGCTATCTTCTGGTTTGTTTACTGTCGTCCGTAATTCTGAATATTTTGCCGCCAACTTGAATATTCCACTTTGCCTGTACCTATTTGTCATGGTTTTCGAGATAGGCATATACATGTCCCTTTAATGAGGGGCTAGCCAAACCAACTGCCATACAAAGCTAATTATAGAACTCCCCTCCACTAAAAATCATCAATGTAATATTTAACCAGTACCGATCAACATAAACATTTAGTTTCCCACTTTGTCCCAACCGCGTACCACTTTTTACGACTGTTGGAAAAATGTTCCTCCCCGTCACCCATTTTTTCTTCCTCCCTTCTAATTTGAACCAAACATATTTTAAAAAAACTTAGTTTCGAGACACCTGTATTGGTTACCTTACCTGCTCTGACCGCCTGAACATGAGGACCGGCAGAGACAGCTCTGAGCCTAACCACTGCTCGCGGTTCCCAGTGAATTGTAATCTACTTCGAAAGCATTGCCGTCGGACAAGGTGGGCTCATGAGCTACCCACTTGAGGTAGTGAGTGCCCAATAGATAAAAATAAAGTTTGCCCATCCTTCTGTACTCGCTTACCTACCCATAGGCAACCCCTCCCCCTACAAGCTCGATTGACCTACCCTAAGTGAATGACCTTTACGGCCTTTGTCTGCCCGAGGAATTGCCCTCCAATCTCCCCCATTAGGGTTGGCGAATGGCGTCAGTCATTCAATCCTACACTTCGTGCACGACATTCACAGCCGCTTCACTCCCAACTATATAGCTCGGGGCACCCAAGTAGAGGGGAAGTGGGTATCGAATAGAATAGGTGATTTATTGATACATAAAATCGTAGATATTATACACTTAATATATACAGGAGCGGGGGCGATCCGCCCATATTAAAGACAGGTTGATTCATCCGATTCGTAGCCGTCGTCATTAGATGGCCCGAGATCAGCCATGGATTGGCTGAATGATCCGGCGGTTCGCTGGGAATCATAGCATTCCGAAGAGCCCTGTTTTTCCAGCACGGAGTCGAAATAGCCGGTGACCCCGTAGTCCATATCCAAGGTTTGCAGTGGGGCGGTGACTGCGACTGTGTCCGTGGCCTTGGTCGGGGGCTGCCAGGCGACAAAAGTGGGTAAGCCCGACTGGATGACATCGAGGTCCTTGGACTTCTTTGATTGCCGGCTCTTAGTGAATGACATCAAAAACGATGGGAGTGGGATCACTTCCTGTCGGTAGGCCGCCACGACAGCGGGGTGGAAAATGAGGGTGATTAAGTTGAGAATACCCTGCGTAGCAAACAGGATGGTTTGGATGTAGTTCAGGGCCGTCGAAAAGTCCACCATGTCCAACGCTACGAGGAGCGTGTTTAGGGCGTTAGGGAAGTAGACCACGATCAGGACAATGGGGTAGGCCACTACCAACCGGGCACTTTTGATGAGAGTAGTACTGCGTTGCCGGCAGGCATTATCGAGCGTAAATTTGCTGACCCGACTCCGTGACCGGAACAACGTGACGAAAATGGCAATAACGACACACATGATGTAAAGAGTGGCCCCATAGAGCCAGATCAACATCCAAATCGTGTAAAACCGACCGGAAAGGGAACCGGCAAAGGACACCGAAATCGCACCGTCCCTCAAAAAGCGCACATTAGGTAGGATAAGGTACCAGAAGCTGAAGAAAAAGGCCGAACCAGTGGCGATGTATGGATACAGGGAGCGGATGCGGGCCCGGTTGGGCAGGTGTTTGTAAATGGTCAAGTGCATATCGAGCGCAATCATGACGTTGAGCATTACAATCCACATGGTGCTAAACATCGCAAACCAAGAGAGAAAGCGGGCATAGTGACGGTCCATTGGAAAGTTGTTATTGAGAATAAGGGGATTGGTCGCGTAATCGATGATTCGAAGGGGGATATCGGCTATAGCAATCCATAAGGCCAGCACGAAGGAGGGTGAATTGGTGGCGGCTGGCTTCCGGTGCCTTATCCACATTATTAGGGCAATGGATACAAAACTACATATTATCGATAAAGTGACGAGCAGCGCGCTAACAGCATAATAAGGGGTGTCCATGGTGTAATATAATAATTGAGCGAGTGGCCTTGGTCAGCTTGCGTTATATAATGGGATTGAGGGAGGGGAGGAGTAAAAAATACTTTAGAATTAGGGGGTAATACTTGGAAGGAACAAATTGCCCACTGGGTAGCGGGGCATGCTGTATTATATAACATTTGAAATCCAATCAACCCTTTGCGGTATGGCTTAAAAAAATAAAAATAGGGAGAGCACACTTGGCATTGGGCACGACTAGCAGTATTTAGCCCCCTTGTAGTATCATTAGGCTCATCAATTCTGGGCGATGGGCGTCCCTTAAACAAAGGGCGGATTGCCCTTACTTAAATCTCTAGTTTGTAATCCAACGGACATTCCCCCTCCTCCCTCACAGGGGGGATGGCGGTGAGGGAGAGGGGGTTTCTTCAATAGGAGAGCGAGTGGTACGTTAATAGAGGCCCCCCGCCCTCTTCGGCACGTTCGATTGGTCTGAATAGGGAGCAGGGTGTATTTTGAGGACGCAGGAACACGAGGAACAAGTATCAATCACACCCGTGAACAAAAGCCTTTGGTGAAATAAAGTAATTTGAATACGGCGTGTGTGCGCGGAGGGGACGGGAGGGGAAGGGTGTTCTGCATTACCATTTAGGCCTCTTTAATATCGGAAACTTCCCCACTCCCCCTTCCCCTTCTGTATTAGATTTTCACGTTGAAAGGCTTAAAATAGAGGCGCCAGATAAGATATTCAGGGATAGCCCACCACCTCCAGTGAAGCAGTGTGGTGGTATTGACTATTGCTCCTCCTCCCTATTTGGCCAATCGGGGATGATATGCGGCAGATCACTCGACCGACGGGCATTCCGGTTAATGCCAAATTATAGGCAATAGTGCGCGGCGATTTTGGTGGTCGGCACCTATCCAACCGTCTATCTGCTGTACATCCTGATCGACATGTCTATGATTCTATTGGCGGTAGAGAAGGGAGGGGGTGTGGGATCTTTACTCCACAGTTGACAACCTAATCACCCCAAACCACCAATTCGGAATAATTTGCGAATAGGGGGGATGTGTCCTCTTGTTTTGGCAATACCAATGTCCAGCACCATCGATTTCCCCCCTACTATGCCTGTTTAAGCGGATTAGGCCGGAGAGCCAGAGTGGACGTAGAGAGACTGGTATGGCGGGCGGTCGGGTAAATATGAATACGGAAAATGATAACGCCAAATCCGGGATTGGCCCGTTAACCCAGTCGTACAGACTTGCATTGACTCCGCACATCAATGGAGTTGAACCAACTTGGGAAGTCAGTGGGTTTAGCTAAGTAAATTGATTGGGCTACTATAGTGTATTTGGTGAAGCGTGCTTCAATGTAAATTATTAGTTCGTCCTGTAGAGGTGATTCGGCGATTCTTGCATCCATTTCTGAGTTCAGGGATTCGCTCTGGGTTTGCAGTCCACTCCCTACCAATAAACAAACCACTAGTCATGAAAAGGGTCTGTATCATATTTCGCAGGTCAATAATGACCATACCACTGCCGTAGTTTTCCGCTGATATGTACAAAGCAATTAGTTCTTTAAACCTTGGACTTTGGGGTTTTCTATTGCATGTCCACCTCCTGCCCATTCTGGCCAATATTACCAGGGTTCCACGTCCTGCCTTATCAAGGGGCTAAACTTGCCTAATAAGTACCAAGTGACCCACTCTAACACCAAGGTATTATAGCTCTAATTCCGAACGCCAAAGCCACCCAGATTCTATTATCCCACCAAAACAGTTATTTCCCTAATTATTCGTAAGCTCTACATCATAACATTAACTATTACACTCATCCCTCCCTGGCTTATTTATCACCATTAGATAATGCATTTCTCTATACATTCTATCCCAAGTAGTTTTGCCTAGCGTACTCACACGAATTCCCTAGTCTTAGCCATATATAGTAACGTATTGCCGAGCCCGCAGAGTTCACACTGTCCATAGAAGAAGTCGCAGCCTTCTGTAATAAATGAAAGGTGGTGGTTTTACTGCATATCCCTAGCTCCCAGGGGGATTATAGGCTTGATCATATTGGCATCAGTAATCCTGACAGAAGAAAACTACGTAAACACGTTCCCATATGGGAGAAGTTCATCCAAGCTGTATAACGAAAAATCCATTAGATTCGGCCAATATTACTAGTTAAAAATACATTTCCCATATATCTTCCCATGCACCTATAATGTAAACCCTTATATAGCTGGGCCGAATTTCACCCATATGGATGCGTTCTTCGGGCTGATGCGGTATTTGCAGTTCCCCAGATGGTTAATCTTTCACAAGGATAATCAATACACCACAGGCATCCAGGGACGCATAATTTACTCATGGAGGAATACAATGTGACTAATAACTAGTGTACCAAGGGCATTATTCCAAATCAAGTATTTTAAACAATACAACAAAAATATGTATAGAGCGCTAAAGTTTAATCCAAATTGGGCCACGGGAGCAAATAGTTATACCCATTAGCTGGGATGGGGAGTAACTAGGGGGAGGGTATCTTCAGCCAATTGACCCTTCCTTTTATTATACTACATGGCTCCCCAAGTCAGGCGAATAACATGATCTGTCTTGCGGGTGGTGGGTTTAATAAACCCCAGGAACTGAAGCTCCGAAATGCCTCGGACAAAACGGGCCTGCAGTTCTTTGGGCGAAGGGTGGCGAGGGTCCCCCTCCTTGATGCTGGAGAAGGCAACAAACCAGTCGTAGAGATTAATCAATCGACCGCACTCTAAATACAGTTTATAAAGCACGCACGTGTCGTCGTGGGAGTGATGAATCGCGTCCACCTCCTTGTGGGTAGCACAGCACTGGCATCGGATATAAAGACCCGGTTGGCCTAAGGCGGTTTGCACCGAGGCACGGGGTTGCGCATTGAAGGCCTTCTTGAGCAGCCGCTTGTTGTCGTAGTAGAAGAGCTCGTGGAGCGTCACTCGGTCGTAGCAGCGGAGCGTTCGGCGGAAGAATTGATCAAGGCATTCGTAAGCCACCTGGATCCAGCCAATTTGGGCATCGGTAAGGTTCTGGGATTGGTCGGGCAGAACCATGAGCCGTCGGTTAATCCGTTGCGGAGTGGCGGCGCTCGGCGTGCGATTGGCGCCCGTGAGAAGCGACATATAGAGGTCATTGCGCATCGACGAATTTCGGTGCGGAGTCATTGGTGGGGCAGAGAGGCCGCTGGGCACTGCAGTCTGAACCGACGACTGGTCACTACTGTCCCCGCCTTGCTGGGTGGCAGTTACACCTGTCAATAGCTGTTCAAGATCGGCCTGGTGGATAGTTCGGTCGGTCTGGAGTATCATCCGGACAGTATCCGGGGTCACCGTGGGATTGGGTTCATTACACAGCCCCCGAATGACATCCTGTAGCATGCGAATGATAACCCACACCCGGTTGCCTTCGCCCTGGTCGTTCACATGGGGTAAAAAGGCCTCTACACAAGACCGGATGAAGTCCGTCACCGTCTCGACGTTCAGTCGTCTATTGGAGGAGAGGCGCGTTGCCGAATTAACAATATAATACCATATTATTAGTCCCCAAAAAATAACAGTTCCTGCTAGTCAAGAGGAGAGCAGTTATGGTGGTGAGGATGGGGCAAACTGTAATTAATGGGCTATAGAGTAGCTATAACTAGATTCAATCATACAACTGGTACTGGTCAGTGTAACTTACTTGAAGGCCTTGGTCACGGCTTTGTAATGCTCCGTGCGAAATAGATCCTCGTTCAAGTTAAATAGATGTATAATGCGCAGCGGTTTCTTGAGGGACGACTGGTCGCAGCATTCTTGCATGGACTGGAAACACCGGATGGCCAAAGTGTAGTGGAGACGGAAATGGCGCAATCGGTCCATAAGGGGGCGCAGGTGGTCATTGAAAAACAACATATTATCATCCAGTACCGCGAATAACGCCTTGGCCGGGAGATCCAGCCCTTCTAAATACTCTCGCACCGATGGCTGCATCCGTAAAATATCGAAATGGTCTTCAGCCATGTCACGGGCCAGTGAGTCCAGCGTGTAACTAAGTTCCCCAGTGGCTAAAGGGGCCCGGTCGGGACTGGCTACAAAGGATACCAGAACGCTCAGTGGATTGGCGTAAAAGTAATCCATAAAGGCATACTGTAGCGTGGAAACGAGCGCTTTGACCGAGAAGTTGTGGAGAAAGAATTGGTCCAGCAGGTGTTCGTAGGCCTCGTAGCCCAACGAAAGGCCGTAGTGTCCCGGGATGAGGATTCGATCAATGATGCGGTTGACGGATTCGGCCGAGAGCTGAAGGTTGATGGATTCGATTTGCAATAGACTGGAGACGTGTTTCGGGAGGGCCTGCTGAACACAGTCCACCGAGGTAGCAATACCGAACACAAAGGACACTGGCAACTCGCCACAGTACTCGCTATACAATGGAGGCCGGTTCAAATAAAGGAGGATAGTGAAAGAGAAGACATAAAAATGGTAGATATGAGCGCGCTGGTAGATCTAAAACCAAAAAATCTACCAGTAGCCTAAAACTCCCCATTGGTATGTCATGAGATCTGGTATTGCATATCAAGCTGTCGAATGCCAAGCACCACAGGTAGAAAATAATTATAGTGCAGATGCTTCTGCAGTTTAGTACTATTGTCTAACTTACCTGAATATACGGATCAGGGTTTCTAAGGTCGACTGATCAAAGCCCTCGAAATCCTTGAAAACCAACACGATGAGCGGCGCCCCATCTGTCGGGTTGCGGGACTTTAAATGCCTGAACCAGTCCACGAGGGTTTTGATATCGTAGGAGGGAGGGACGTTGAACCCCTGGCTCTTGGCCGACCGGACTAGATTTTGAAACTCAACTTCCCCGATGCCGGTTACATCGTCGTGGTCCAGCAGAATGCGGTCTCGTACTTTTCCAATCAACTCGCTGACGATCATAGTCATGGTGGTTTTAGGGTTGGTGCACTGGCCCGAGGGCAATACCATCACGAAACACTGGTGCTGGGTGCGTAGTCGCTGCGCGATTTGGGTGTATAGAATATCATGGTCCTGTAAATTGATACCGGCGAACAGGGAAAGAGTGGGAATCTCGTTGAAGGCCTGTGCACCTGAGATGGTGGACGATATCGATTCCATTGCCTCGGCGGTCTGGATGATCCGGTCGGTCACCTGCTGGAGACCCTTCTCATGGACATGGGCCAGGCATTCGTCAATTTCGCCCCGAATCGCCGACCAGACTTGGGTATATAGTTGGTGTCGGAGGGCTATTAGGTGGTCGGATTCCTTACCGTTGATTAATTTACGGAATCCACTGAGTGAGACGTGGGGGAGAACTATGTCAGTGGGGAATGGGTAGTCATAGAGAAGTCGGACATAGGCTGGTAAGCACAAGCATTGCCGTTAAAGTATACTTCATGGGCATAAATCTCTAGGTTATGAATACACTGGCCAAGTGTATAGGACTATATGTAGAGCTGGAGCTGCAACGATTGCCTGGACATGTTTAGCCAATCCCCATATACACATGTCGTACTATACGTACCTGGAGCTTTTCTTCGGGACCCTTTCCCTCGAATGGTCGGTTGAATAACAAAGCAGCTCTACATTGTGGCCCAGGTATACAAGCAATTTAACCTCATGTTAGTAAATCTTAGAGAAAAACCCCCAATGCCAAAAAAAAAGACACTAGACTAGACTCTCGATTGTGTTGAAGAGGAAGGGGCTCGACAGCGTAACAACGGGGTACAAAACGTAGGCAACAGGTCCAATATGGCGCAAATGACCCACCTCGGAGACGGAGTCGAAGTTGTGAAGCATGTTGGGCGAGTGACGGGATTCAAACAAAGGGGTGCGGGTCAAACGGAAGATTCGACCCTTCGTACGTTGAGGCTTGTGTTGAAGGCCCAAGGTAGAACGGAGGTCGAGCTAATGCATGAGATTGTTTACTAAAAAGGCAATGCCCAAACAATTCACGCAACTGGTATAAACAACCCACCCCAAGCACCCATGGGGGTAATTTCAACCTGCCTCTGCCTACAGTTCTCTAGCGAATTTTGCAAGCCTATCATATGGTATAAAACGGAGGGAAGGGCTTAGAGAAAGACGTCCTTCATAGTCACAACATTGCAAGGTAAATATAGCCAGGTTTATTGATTAAACCAGTGAAAATAGTCGAGCGGAGAGGCAATAGTGTCATAATGAACGAGCTTACAATAAAAGAGCAAGAAAAGGTCCGAGACTAATCACAGCGCAGGCGAGTTTTGCTCGGAACGGAAGCTATTTCCATATGGCCCCGCTAAATAACAATCAACAGACATCGTACACTAATAATATATAGATGAAACTAAAGTAACAAATTAACAAATCAAACTATTCCCAGTAGATCGGTCTCTAACCCCCAACCTCCTTTCTCCCTTTTTCAACCCCCCTCTGGATTAGAGCTAGTGCTTGATCCGAACTCTTGAAGAACGCCGCATTTTAAGATAGCGCGGGTAGACATTATTGTACAGCATGTTGAGGACCTCCTTGAGGGCATCATCGAACATGGTGATGCTGTACTTGCCGGCGAGGATGTTTTGGGATACTTCATTAATGCACGGTCCGGGGACATTGAGGGCCAAGGCCGAGTCAGGGTCAATGTAGCGCTGGAAAAAAGAGTGGAACATGGAGCGTAGATGCTTGGGTACGGGTGGGGCCTGTACAATAGCTACGCGAGGGGTACTGGTACTCGTGATGTTTTTCGGGTTAGTGTGCGATCCCCCCATTTTCTCGTCGCTGGGGGAAGCGTACTGAAGGTTGAGTGGTCGGTAAATGGGGCCGATGGTCTCGTAAATGGTGATGTAGGACGGACTGGGAATCTCGTCACTGTCCCAGGCGGCATCGGACAGGCCGGGTGAAAACCGAGCGGAAAGGGGAGGTGATAAGATAATCGAGACGTTGCTGGGGCCTGCCCCCGCTGGTGACGCGGTGTACACTTGCAGAATGGGTCGGGACTGGCCGGCTTGCCAAGTCACCGGAGCAGCGGGCTTCAAGTTCGTCGCCGAAGCCGAAAAGGGCATACCGTGGGGATAGTTCGGTGGCGCTCCCACCTGTAAAGTCGACTCGGACGGCCGGCCTTCCACTATTCCCCGGCCACCCATTTCCATGGGTGCCGGATAAGTAGGGGAGGTAGGGGCCGAGTGAGTTGGTTTGGTCTCACTATTGGTAGGCTGACTGGTCTCTTGGGGCACGTAGTACGGGTACACCCGGGCCTTGAGCTGTTGGTAATCCTCTAAAAACAAGGTCAGTTCCGTACAAAAACAGGCCGCGGCATAATACTTGAATTGTTCGAATTTCTGAGGGCTCTGGAGCAATTGGGTGAAGGCCATCCAGCGGGTTGTGGGTACCGCCGCCTTTTGGGACCGGTGGTTAGTGATGATTTGGTGCTCCAGGGAATTGGTGGCGTCGGGTCCTACCGCCGTGGCGTAACGGTTGGGCCGCACTGGTGGGGGCGGGGGCAGCGATGCCCGACCGGCCATTTTCGTTTCCGCCCGCTCTTGGCTCATGAGCGACTGTCGTTTGATGGTCTGCGATAAGCGATAGTTCTCGTTTCTCCGACAGAAGGGCATTTTCCGCCGCCCGCCGCAGCCGTTACCGTTGCCATTGCCGCTTACTGAGTCGCCCGCCTCGCTATCACTATCCAGATCCTCCTCCTCCACCAAAGCGGTGGGGCCCAGGCGATCGGCATGACGACTAAAGGTTTTCCATAGCGGGGCCACGACACCCACGAAGTGGATGATACTCAGACCCGCGAATAAGAACACGGTGTTACCCACATAGGCCTTGATAGCGGGCACCAGTTTCCGCGCGCTGAAGAAGAGAATGTACGATACCGCCGCCACGATAATTTCAATGACCAGGTCCCGCCGCATCCCGTAGGCGTCGTGCATATCCCATAGCCAGTAGACCATGAGGGGTCCGAACACGAAAATGTGGGCGAAAATCATGCCGTACATCAGTCCGTACTCCCACGAAATATGGCAGTGGGTGTTGGGTGGGTGGATGCGGAATTGGGGCGAGAAGATTTGGACAAAGACCATGTACACGAAGACCACGAAGGTGCCGATGAGCGTGGCCCGGATAAGTGTACGTTCCGAAAACCAGTGCCGCTTGCGGTCCCACGAAATTCTTTCCAGCAGCCGGCCGAACCGATACTTGCGGGTTTCGATGCGACTCTTGAGCTCGTTCTTCTCGAGTACCTGGTCCCACCTCTGCGAGTCCCCGTGAATGGACCCCGAGTCGGGATGTAGGGCGGTTACGTGCAGTTTGGCCTGATGGAACTCGGACTGGAAGAGCAGGCGTAGGGTGCGGGCGATGAAGCCAAAGAGCCAGAAAATCACACCAATGTAGAGGCCCCAGAAATTGAGGAAACAAGGCCAGTGGGGGTTGAAGGCATTGCTTAGACCGGCCACCACACAGAGGGATAGGGCGCCAAGGGTTTCAATGGTCATTAACCGGGCCGACCGGTACTTATCCTTTTTAGTGCGCTGGATGAAAGCGATGGTGGTGATGATGACAAAGAGAGTGTAAATAACCGTAAGACTGGTGTAGACTAGGGTTTTAATATGCAGTACGTCGGTACTGTATTGAGTAGGGCTAGTCTTGGCCAGCTCCGTCTGATAAACCATGGTGGTATTTTCCTTTCTCCAGTCAGGGATATATATATATATATATATATGGGGGGGGTTACGAGGGATTTAGATAAGCGCCAAGGGTCTCTACCGGCCTCCTGGGTTGGGCAGGAACTCCGGGTAAATATTAAACACAGGCAACGAAACTGGATCACCCGAACTCAGACAACAGTCCAACTTAGATAGCCGAGGACGGATCTCAATTAGACGGGGTCCTAATGAGAGGTATGCAGTCTTATGCACTGTAAGTTGGTAGAATCCTTTGAAAATAGAGAAGCGGTCGTAACCTTGCCAATAATACCGGCATGCGACTCTGGGCTACGGTAAACAGCCTAAATAGTATAAAGGTAAAGTGACGCACTAAACCCCCCGGGGCGGGGAACCGATTAGATTATACAATGGATAAAAATCGGGCAGGGGGTATGTTTTCAGAAAAAACCTAGCCTGGCCTATTCACTGGACCGTAGGATATAGGGATAACAACGGTGTCTTGGGGGCTAGAATGTCCGTGCGTTGGTCAATAGTGGGAAATAGTAGTAGCGCTGATAAAGGTATGAAAGTGCCCACTAGTATAATCAGATGGCCCAAATTAAAGTAAATGTAACAGAATAGGCAAGGTCTGGTAGTAGTGGTGGGCCATTTAGATATAACCGAAAATAATACTGAGAAACAGATTAACAAAGAACAGAACAGAAGAGAAGAGATGGTGGGTGGCATCTATTGATATTTTGGGGGATTTCGTAAGGGCCACCTCTCCATATACCCGCTGGGGTCGGGGGGTTGGTTTATTGCTACACGCTACTCAGGTAAGGTTACTCTGAGCCAACGGTCATTGGAGCCCGCCTGTCTAGCAGCCTAGCGGCACTTCCATCTATAGCACTATCTCTATATCTCAGCCTCAGCTGACGCCAAAACAATATACCGAGAGGGAAAATTAGCGTATTGGGGATAAGTGGAGGTAGATGTGAATGGTAAACAACCTAGCTTCCGCCTTCCAATAATCAAATATGAGCGGGTATAGTAAATCCTATGTATTACATTTTGGCTTAGATATTCAAGTGGGAGCAAGAAAGACGGAACTTTAAACGGGGGAAACGGCCAAGGGTGTACTTGACGAAGCCGTGGTTTCACCAAGGCGAAATGGTGGCAGTTTTATGGGTACGGGAGTATAGCTCATTGGCCATTCAAACGTTCCTTCGCTGTTGATGAATTCCTCAATTCATTGACGTAGTTTCCTACATATCGGAGGGGGAGGCTATTCAAAATAAGGATACGTGTTTGGGGGGTTTGCTGGTGTTAAATGGCTAAAAATCGGCCAAACATCTACCCCAGCGTACCCATTCACCCGCCTACAAGCCACCCCATTAAAGCAAGCACGCGACGACAAGGAATGGAAATCAAGCAAAAGGAGCATTATTCACTTGCCGGAGAAAGGCAGCGGAGGTCACACGGACCTCTATTGCAGGGGTCTAGAGTGCTACCGCTAGCTGGTATAAATGGGACTCGTCCTGCCTAGGTGGGAGAGTTGTGCCACATTGGCGGAAGCCCATGTACGACCACCACAAGTCTACCTTCCCTGCAGCGACGGTTTATCGACCACCCCCTAGTCCATCTTTCCTATTACTAAGCCTATGGCCGTACTTCCAGCTGTCACTGTGGCGACTTTCAGTAGGAAAATGCCATGTCTAGGGAGCTTGGGGGTAGCTAAAGTGACAACCACAGGAAGATTCAGTCGAATTCGACAGGTCCGTCAATATGTGGGGCCTTCCGTCGATACGCTTTTCATGCATATCCAAAGAATAGGGAAGCCCCGAACCGCCAGTGTTGTTGGCCATTAACTCCGCTTACTCCATGGGCTCTGAATCTTGCGAGAAACCCGTGCTTCAGTTGTTGAAAATGCAATATATGATGGGTTTCAAACAATGGGGCGATTGGTATTCAGGGAATGAGTGTTGGTAAACAGCACCTTGTTCAGATGGCGATGGTCGCAAGTATTAGAATGAACCTCTTATATTTCACTATTCGGGAAATGTAGTTATCTGAGTTCTAGTCGGCTATAGGTCCAAATATGGTACCCAATGGTCGCCACGTCTCAATCAATGGTGATTGAAGTCAAGTATTCTGGCTATTCATCGCGCTAAATACTTATAAGATTTGTCGGTGAGTTGTCCTACCCCCGTCCTTCCGAGCCGCTATATTTAGCCCTAAGCCACAATAATTAAAACCAAGCTCGCAATGCTTCGAATCCCGTCTCCATATACTGGCACGTTGACCCTAAAGTACAGTTAAATTAGGAATTTAATCTTTACTAATAGCCATTCCGTAACTGCGCCAACACCCACGCGTTCCAGAGGTGAAACAGTCAGGAGGCCCCAGCGACTCTACCCACCCTCCAGTGCCAGTCTCTGATAGACTCCGTCATTTTTTTTTCGGAGTTCTGAATGGACGCGTTTGATCCTAGAGCGAATGCCCCTGTGTCAATTGCGATTTTAGTCCATTCCTGCACATTGCTCAATTACCCATTTCAACTGATTGCTTACCTTCCTGTATCCTTATTGTTTTACCCCCCCGCCCAGATTCTACCATTGAGCTATTTATTCACCTCCATTACTTCACACCCCTCCCGTAGTTCACTACATATTTGAACCATGTCGTGCACACCCCTCGTTCCCAGTGAAATGAAAGTGGTCGACTTGCGGAAAGAGCTCGCTGCCCGTAATTTGTCCAACAAGGGTCTGAAAAAAGAGCTGGTCGATCGTCTGGAGGAAGCCATGCAACAGGATGAGTCACCGACCGATATTCCCGCCACTGGCAGTCCTTCCCCTCCTGCATCCATTCCGGCCGATTCTCCGCCCGCCCAGCAACAGGACGAAAGTGACACGGCCGTCGAGGTCGATAGGCCAGCGGAGCCTATTGCGGTGGCAACCACTGCTGAACCCATTCCTGAAAAAGACGCGTCTCCCACACCTGTACTGGCCCAAACCGAGCCTGAGTCTGAGTCTGAACCCAAGTCTGAGCCTAAAGCCGAGCCCGAGGCTGCGATTGAGGAAGATAAATCAGCACCGCCGACTCAAGGGTCCCCAGTAAACAGTGACGAGTCGGCCAGTACCCCAGTCGATCAGCCCATAGCCGAAAAAACCGAAACCATGAACGTGGATATAGACGAGCCCGAGGAGCCCCTTAAACGGAAAGGTAAGTCCCGGCCCTAGTTTCTATCTCACTCACATCGGCCATTAAATGGCAGACTATATCAACTGATATGGTTTTAGGTTTGCGTGATCGACTATGGACGGTATAGTATCCTCTTGGGCTGCATGTGCTCCTTTATTTTTTTAAGAAATATGTCTAATATTGCACCTTCGTTCATTTTGACTTGGTAATTTAATCAATTATATAACTAGTGAGCGTGGCAAGCGACGCTTTCATTGCTGATAAGAAGGCTCGCACGGATCCGGAGGAAATTGTCTCAGAATCAGTCCCGGCCGGAGGTAATCCATAAGCGCGGTATTATATATTATATCCAAGTATTGATCAACTGTAGTGGGTCGTTATGTAATTGTCCGATGACTGCATCGCTGACCAGGCATTCCCAGTAGGAAGTGCCTTAACTGAGTATAGACAGTAGCCACCTAACATCAACATTTTTACACCCCCGCTTTCCTCCCTTTTCAATTGCATCTCGATAGGAAAGTCCACTCAGGTCCCGCCCAGTCGCTTCGATGCCACCACCATTCTTTGTGTACGCAACCTGATCCGCCCTTACACGCTCGATCAATTCCTAGCCCTTTTCCGGCCCTACGGCGAAATTACCTATTCCCACCTTAATATTATTAAATCGCATGGATTCATTCAGGTAAGCCACTGTTTTACGGCCTCCCCTCCCGCCTTTATGATGCCCTTGGATTAGGTCGAACGTCAAATATTGCGAGAAAAATTACCCGGTCCATCCCAGGCCGTCAGTATGATTTACTATGTAATTATTGTCTGGTATAGATAGCCCAATGCTTACTATGGGCACATACTATTTGGTTATATACCCGTCTCTTATCATATAAAGGTAGCATTTTGATCCTATTCTAACCGATTACAATATAGCCCTTTTTCTAAATACCATATCCCCCTTCTTGGTTCGATTTTTATATATATAAAAAACGTTAGTTCACAACAATCGAATCGGCTACATCCGCCCGGGAAGGGCTCTACAACCAGATCTTTCCCAAGCTCTCGGGGCGGCCCCTCGTCCTGGACTTTATTACCGAACCCCGCATGATGGAACTCATGCGCGACGAGGCCAGTTTGATCAGCAACGGCTGTTCCCGCCCCAAAATCATCAACGTGGAAACCGGTCCCGACGTCCCCGCCGAGTGGTACGGGTTGATGGTGGTGAATTCCAAAACCGGGAAACCGTTCGTTAATCAGCCGGAACCTAAAGAGGCCCCTGCGAAACCAAAAGCACCGGTGGCCACCGAGGCCTCTCCTTCTCCTCCTTCGACAGGCCTGGGTCTCGACGACCTTTTCAGCAAAACACAAACCCAGCCTAGTCTGTATTTCCAGCGGGCGGTTCCCCTCCCTTTGTCCCCATCCCACGAGTAGAACTCTAATCCAATATACATAGTGCCTAATGGTTGTTTCCATCCGATGTTTTTTTTTGGGGGGGGTGATACATTTGTCTGTTTTTCATTAAACATCGTTTTTTTTATTAGCCGACACTAGAATAAACGACTAATTGATCAGGGGGTGAATTGCCTCAACCTCATTTTTTTAATCTGTATGGCTTAATCTCTTGACAGCCGGATTGTTGAACTTCACCATTAATGTCCGACTGGACACTGTTTGCACCATTTAGGCCTTCACACGACTTGGGCCCGTTTAGGAGGCTTATCCTTGCTGCTTGCCAACAATGAACTGACAATGTACCTGCATCTATACCCGCTATCTCCATGTCCATTCAATAATCTGAAAGTCCGACTTGGGTAAATATTACCTGTTCCCACTGAAGGCACCCAATGTTTAATTATGTATACCTATGCGTTACTGGAAATACGCGGTGGATTATCTGAGGTGGGCTCGGGTTCATTTTAATACCCAATGGAACCGAGATGAAAAAGCTGACTAGCTAATGCATCCTGAGTCAACCGTCGGCCACCATGTATGGCATACATGCCTAAATACATACCTTTTCGGCCAGATCATAATGGGGCGGGTAAATAACTGGGCTTAATTTTAAGCTGGGCACTGTAGTAGTGGTGATGGGAGGGGGGAAGTAAAGGAACGTGGTTCTAAGCAAACCAGTTTAATGCCAGCGGTATGCCAACGTGACGTCTCAGAGATACTCCTGCAAGACTTATCCGCCGGCCACTGGTAATCTAAAGGGCCTGGCGCCAGTCTAGGAAGCATTTACTGGCGGTGTATACTAAAGCTACTTCCGATTCGCTCCAGCCAATCCTCTTCCACTATTTGGTGTATTTGATACACACATGTGGTATACAGGGTGCTTGTTCATGTGATGAAGCCAACTCCGAGTGTGGTAGCTACTTTGTATTAATTTGAACTTGGCATATGTCTTTTCCGGTCTCCACTGTAGCCTCCCTTCCCCTGAATATATAATTACCGATTGAGTGGCTAATGGGGCCGGGGGCGGAAAATAAGGAGTAAAGGAGCATAAGGGGGGACACTGGCCTTTGCAAAATTGGCATGGGTGTAAAGGTTAGTCGGGCTGATTCCCAGCCCCGGTCCGCTTGGGCAGGTAGGTTGGATGGGAACGTAGAAGGGGGGAGCGGGGAATTGGAGGCTTGCAGAAAATGACCCCCAAAAAGAATCAACAATGGAGACCAGTCAATCAGCAACGTTTCGGAGTGACGAATGCCATGATTAAGTACAGCAAGCCATGTAACGATACGGAACACGACAACGGACCAGATAAAGGGGAAATCAGGGAAGAGAGATACCGTCGCACTATCCTATTTGGCCCATTGGGCGTATCACGCGCATCCTCGGGTTGTTAGCCCTGGACCGAGTATGGCTTAATTCAAACCCGAAGCAACTAGGCTCAATTCCCCGTGTGTGCAAGCGCGGAACTAGTAGTAGGTCCGAGGGGGGATGGCTACAAACTGCGTTGGGTAAAACGCGGCTGGTCTTTAGAGCCGGCGGTACGAACCCACCCGAAAGGGTCCCTCACCGATTCCATAGCCACTGTCTCTTAAAGGGCCCAGCCTTGTCGCACAGCTTCACTGGTGTCTCGTTGGCCGATGGCGACATTTACGATCCTTTTATCGAAATATCCCAACCATTAATATCCCTAATTTTAGTTCCATTCCACCCTTCGCCATCTCATCGTCCTCCGCCTAATACAGAGCCCCCTTGTCCTCATCTGCTGATATTCCTTTTTGTTTACCATGTTAAGCCGTCAATAGTAGGCCACCTTTTTTAGGGCCCTGGCCACTCGCCCTATGACGCGCAAGCTGTTTGTCACGCCGTACCGTGCATCAAGGCCCTCCTCATTTCTCTCCCAGGGGGAGGCGATATCATAATTTTTGCTCATTAGCCCGAAACGACATCTTGCCAATCATCCGATTCCAGTTTTAGAGAAAGGGGGAGGAGGAATGCTGATGATAATAAACGTTCTAATAAAAGTAATGTGACACGGTCCGTGGACCCACTTCCGTTAATTAGGGAAGTGAAAGAGCCCTATGATCTAATCAACTACATCGCCGCCTTAATGAGGCGAGTATGTCGGTGATGTGGGTGAGTGGGGGGAGGGGTGGGGTAGGGAATGTATCATCTATATATCGGTATGGGTGGGGCGAAAGAAAAGGGGGCGCGGGCAGCCGCACTTAGGTTCCCCTCCCCCTCCTTATGATGTTTCTTTGTTCAACCTACTCACTGCCCCTTTCCCCCTGATCCACCAGTGGTGAGAATCTCCTCTCCCCCCCATTAACAGCCCAACAACGCCCTCCCCATATATAAACCAAGTCTTATAACCCCTCGAATCAATATTCAGCTATTCAAGCTATAGTTACCGGTTTGCCTCATTTTCAACTTCAACTAGCAATTTGGGGTCATTTAAATTTATACTCCTTCTTATATTATACTATATATATATACATTTCTATATATGCCTTGCTTAACCACGAGGTAATTTGCGGATATTGCTTAATCTCTAAGCAAGCCCAGCCACGACTCGGCCATCTACCGTATTGATATTTAATTTACATTTGTAAGAAATCAGGTCCGGCCGGCCCCTTTTTCGACCGTACCTTCGCTATTTATTAGATTAACATGGGTTGGCTAGGCAGTGGAATGCCCCTGGACTGGGATGACTCGGCACCCTATCGCGAATCAGTTCGCCAGGCCGGTCTTAATCAATTCATCCGGCTCGTTCAAAAGGGTCGTTATCGGCACGGTGACCTCATGAAATGGGGCGACGAGATTGAATACACCATGGTTAGCCTCGACTCCCAGCGCCGCACGACCCGGCTCAGTGCCCAGGCCGGTCTCATGTTGAACGAGTTCCATAAGGAGGAGCAAGTGGCCTTGGAAAAGGGGACCCCCGAGGAATTACCGGCCCTTTGGCGGACCGAGTACGGGCGCTACATCATTGAAGGAACCCCGGGTCAGCCGTACGGCCCAACGCTCGACCACTTGCTGCAGGTGGAGGCAAGTATGCAGCTCCGGCGCCGCATCCTCAAGGAAAAAAGCCGGGGCTGTGCTATACCCCTAACCATCACCGCATTCCCCCGCTTGGGCACTCTGGGGTTCATGGACACCCGGGTCAACGGGGAAACCGAAGCGGAGGCGGAAAAGGTAGTACTGCCCGGTCCCTTAACCGCTAGTCAGGCCATTCCTGATGCCGCGGTCAGTCAAAATTCCCGCTACCAGACTCTACCCCACGTCATGATGGGTCGTCGCCGAAACAAATTCGGGATGCTGGTGCCGATTTTCCCGGACTCCCAGGCTTTATTGGACACACCGGATCCGGACCACCTGGCGGATGACTTACTCCTTACCCGCCAGCCTGCTCTCCTGGCCCATGCCACCCCGGAAGGCTCCGCTTATTTCGACGCCACCTGTTACGGGTTCGGCGCTTGCTGTTTGCAAGTGACTATGCAGGCCTACGACTTCAATCAAGCCCGGCGTCTCTACGACCAACTCGCCCCTTTTTGCGCCATCATGCTGTCCCTGACCGCGGCTACCCCCGCCAACAAAGGCCGTTTGCTTACCACGGATACCCGGTGGTTGTACTTGTCGAGCGGCAGTGACGACCGTTCCGAAGAAGAAATGGCGGCCTGTAACCAGTCGGGCCAACTCATGTACCGGCCCCGGTGCGATTCTATCCACGCCTACGTGGGAAGTAACGACGGATTTTTCCGCGATTCCTACAACGACGTACCCTACGCGCACGATCCCCGTCTGTACGATCAACTGCGCGCCGCCGGCTTGGACTCCCGCTTCGCCCAACATACCGCCCATGTATTCACCCTGGACCCCCTGGTCGTCATGCGCGAGCACCTGCCCGCCGAAGATTACGCCGGGCTACACTGCGACACGTTCACGTCTACCCTTTGGCAGGCCATGAAGCTCAAGCCCCCTACGTTGGACGGTTCAGCGGGTTGGCGGGTCGAATTCCGGCCCATGGAAATCCAACTGTCCGATTTCGAAAATGCCGCCTTCTCCATCTTTATCGTGCTTCTGGCCCGCACGATTCTGCATTTCCATTTGAATTTTTATATTCCGGTATCCCACATTGACGCCAATATGAGTGAGGCCAATAACATCGACGCCGCGCATCGCTCCCAGTTTTATTTCCGAACCAATATCTTCGGGAACCAGGCGAATGAGGCTTCGCAAGGAATTCCGGCCGACCCACCCATCTCCCGCCTTACCGTTGACGAAATCATGAACGGAAAGGTAAGCCACCATCAATTACTATTCGTTAACTGTGGTATAATTATTATAGCATGCGGCTGGGCAGCCCCGATATCAGATGGCCACTCATTCACAACTAGCCCTTTATTTTAATCTGGTTAATTGCCTTTATGTTGCTGAATATCCATCTCGTAGGAAAATCTATTCGCCGGGATCCTGCCCCTGATCCACGCCTATCTAGATCAACAGGAGGTTGACATCACCACCCGTCTGAAGATTAACAAATACCTCGGATTCATCCGCAAGCGGGCAAGCGGTAAGTATAGTTAGGAAAATATCGCACTGGTAATCCTACCCCCTATAAAAAATGTAGGCTCTTTGGGAGATATCCGCCCCCCCTATCACTACCAGTATCCACAATGAAACACTAATGACCTAATAATGAGTTCTACCCCACTTTCTTTTATCTATAAAACACGAATACATGATGTCCACCGATTTAGGTGCCCTGCTGACCGATGCCCAGTGGATCCGGGAGTTTGTCCGTAGTCACCCCGAGTACCAACACGATTCGGTCGTATCACACCCCATTAATTACGATCTTATGCAAGCCATTGAGAAGATTGGCCAAGGAATCTCCCGGCCCTCGAATCTCCTTTAGATTTCATCCAAGTCTGGGCCCATAACTTTAATTTTAAGGCTGCTTCAAATCTATATATAATCCACTCACTCATTGTTAGGAATGTATTCGTTGGCACGCCATTAGTTTGGCCTTATTGACACACCTATAGTCCCATACGACCTATTATTATTATCCCGATATCCTTTTTCTAGTATACCATTTTGTTTCTAAAACTATATACCATCACTGTTCCCCTATACCAATTTCGCATTTATTAATCGGCTATTTGGCCTTCAAGGAAGGCATAAAAATAAATGAAAGTACCACGACATCATATTTAGCGGTAGAGGCCCAAATCAGAGATAAATGGTTGCTCTAAGGGCCATTCTTTCGTCATCTTCCATTACTTGAATTCACGCTAAATAGCATTCCGATTTATATGGGTTTCAGATTTGGTCTTCGAGATGGCAGTGTACACATAATAAGAGTGAAGTGATTGGGGTATTCCCCCTACTAATGTTCCAGGATAGCCCGTGCAAATTCAGATCACAGGCCTGTCCTTAGATAGCAGAAACACGGTAGTAAGGGCTCAGTGCAATACAGGGGTGGTTGGTGCCAATGCTTTTGACAAAAGAAAACAACAACTATTCGTCTTCATCTATTTCCTCCACAATCAAAGTAGTGCTGGGCCAGTGGTCTTTGAAGGCTTCTTGGATCGTTAAGCCGCGCTCTTTGAACTCCTGACGGGGCATCGGGGAAACTAAGATAAAATCGTAGGCATGCTGGTAGTCAGCTGGCGGGGGTAGGGCAGATGTGGACTCATCCAGATCATCGGCTCGGCGGACCTCAACGAAATCGTAAACGTCCTAAAGATGATATAGGCGTAGGTAAGGAGCGGGGAAAGAAGGCTGGTTAGTCGACAGAAATACATTATAGGGTTTAGCCAAACTGCAGTAAGGAATACAGTTTTGTATAGGTGGGGAGGGGAGAAGTATGGTATAGTCACAGTAAAGTACCTTGAGCGTTTCCGTCGCCCGGAACTTGCGCGTGATACGTTGGCCATCAGGGAAGCGAATGCCGAACCGAGCTACATTTTTCTCATCCGGCCCAGGCTCGGAGGCCAGATGAGATGCAATATACTGGCGATATTGCTGTTTAAGCTAAAAGAGAGTGGTAGGTGATAATCAATATTGGTAAACCCATTAAAATAAACGTTAGAAGAGTCGCGTGTATAATCCAAAAGAAATGGCCGTATGCAGCCGACCGCACTTCTCAGACTAACGTCGATGAACCATGTAAAACGTACCTCTTGAAGCCGGGCTTTTTCTTCCTTTAGCCGTTGCATTTCCAGCTGTCGGCGCTCCTCCGCTTCGCGCTTTTCACGGAGTTTTCGTTCCTAAAGCGATATCAAGTGAGGGTCCGGGTCATATAGAAACACCAACAGTGTTAGTCATTCTTTACGATAGCAGCACTGTAGTCACATAATACATGGCGTATAAAGTTGCAATGATAACAACCCACGGGTCCCACAAAACTCTCGCAGGAAGCGCACTCGGGCTCGGGCCGAGGTTTATACTAAATGATTGCCAATAGTACCTTTTCCTGGTCGGCCCGTAGGCTCTCCATGTAGGCCTGGTCTTGCTGTTCCCGGAGAAGGCGGGCACCCTCGCGTTCCTCGCGCGCCCGACGAAGCGAAGCAAGGGCGTCGTTGACTTCCTGAACTTTCGCTAAAATTTGAGCCATCACTTGGTCGATAGGCAGTAGGCCTACAAGATGCAATAATAGGGATGGTGAAAATACAAAGGGTTACTATTATGGTGGAGTTTACTCGCCCGAGAGGTAGGAGGGGAATGGGTATTGCGGATTGAAGTCCATAGCGAGATTCTCAGATCGATGCATGGTTACGTAGTCTAGGGGATATAGGAAGCTAAATAACCAAAATTACGCCAATGGTTTACCTTCAATCCGCTCCACCACGCTCATACGGACGCTACCATTACGGGAGCGTGGTGCTACCACTGCGAGGAAAGGGTAGCGTGAGGCTTGTAGAGTACAGCTGACTTCATAGGCGTCCTTGTAGCGCGCACAGCCGCCCCACACCAGGATATCGTGCTGGACGAGGAAGGTAAGGAAATTTTCGTTGGTCAGTCTCCTGTATAAATGGTACCAAAATATTATGAAATATCAGAGATACGGTACGAGGGGCACATGAGGATCGTATACAAGTTTATAATCGCCATTGAGCGTAAGCGAGCCAGCTATACATTTTCTTGATGTTCTATAACGGATAGAGTTAAATATGGTTTACCTACCGGCTGAATTCGGCGGTGTCGTCGTGCTCGGGACTCACTAAGACAACCAAGAGACATTTCATTTCCCGCTTGGCCTGTTCAATAGCCTGTTCAATAGTTCATATACCAGTCGGAAAATCGTGGTAGTTAGTACTAGTTGGATAGGGTAGTTCCCTTTTTATAATTACAAATGGCTAAACCCTGAAAATCGATCGAGAGACCGCATAGGTAACGGTTGAGGAAGAGAATGCCCCGTTTAGATCTAATAAATGGCGCTCCCGCGGATTGCCCCTCGAAGTAGCTAATGCACTGAAAGCCATACAGACGATTTAACGTACCTGTGAGTAAGCCTTCTCTAGAAACTGGGGGCGAGACTCCCCGTATTCCCGTTCAAATTCGCTAATGAATCGACTGGCCTGAAGACGAGGGCTGTCTTCCACCGAGTCTTCGCCGTGGGTAACCATACCGCGATCTTTGGCGATGAATCCCGCTAGAACATATTTCGGTGTGTATTGTTTACCATGTAATAATACAAAAAGGAAATTCCCGGGTTGATAAACATAAGCAAGGCAGTGTATAAACATGCTACTCAGTAGTCAGTTGGGAAGGGCAGCTCTTCAGTGACATACCAGCTCATAGGCCAGGGAAAATTCAAGTCTGGGGTGGAGCCAAGACTGTAACTTACCCATGATGCCGAGGATGACATTGAGGATGCGGTAGGATAGGCGCCAGGGCCAAGCCAGAAAGCTGAACACCAGGGATTCCTGCCCGGGGGCAGCGGAAGGGGGCATGTTGGGTATGGTGGCTATTGAGAAAGGAGTGGTGGGAGTTGTTTCCAACCCAGTTTGCAAATTTACAAAGGAGGGTAGATGGACAAATGCCTCTGAAAGGGGGGTGGGATTCGGTCCTACTGGCTATATTGCTCTAGAGGCCAATGAAGGAATGCAGTTAAAGTGTAAAAGGTTTAAGGCAAGTAAAGACCCAATTGATGCAGAACTAAGCAAACACATTGTTTGACAGTGACAGCCGCCACCCACCAGCTCTATCGGTGGGACCCTGACTCCTTGTGGGGCACCTTAGTCAAAAGTCAGCATGACGTGCAGTCAAAGAACATTCCCTCCTCCCTCTCCCGCCTTCCTTCCACTTGAGACTATAGTATGGCCAACTCCATGCCAGGACCTAGGACTTCCCCCCTTCTTCTTCACCACTTAAATCCATTTCCTCTCCAGCCTTTCCTATATTACTCTATCCGGCCCTTTTGCCATCATGTTTAGTTTCGAAGGCAATTTTAAGTCCAAGCGTAACATTAACCTAGGTGGAAGTCGCAATGAAAACCGGGAAGTGGTACTGAAGCGGGCCCAGGCCGAGCGACTCGCCCGGGAACGAGAGCGAAGTCGCCAGAAAGCGGCCACGCTCATTCAGGTAAGTTGCTGCTTCTCGAGCGTTGGTCGGGCGGAGTCCAAACCATCCCCCTTTTTCTTTTTGAATTACTCGGTTCGCAATGGGACTGGCTGAACCGCTTACTGCGTCCGTTTCCTGGTACCTTTGGTTTTCGGCCCACTTATTGCTGATTATTAGTGCATTGCTAATGTTATACTGTAATGGGAAATATTGAATAGGCATCGTTTCGTGGTTTCTCGCACCGGCGCTCCCTGCGGAGCCGACTGCGGCTTACTTGGGATGCCCAAATGGGCACTAATTCAAATGACGGCGGTCCCCCGATGCCCGTATCATTGCGCCTAAGACTACTATCCCACCTCTTGTTTTTCTTCGATTCGGCCCAGGATCAGGACCGCCTGGGCCGGTTTACTTCTCGATTTTTGGGTAACGCAACTGTTGCTCGAGGTAAGTTAATACCCCCCCCCCTCACACTCCTGTCGGTGGACTGATACGCCAGCATTTGACTAGCGGCTGGTTATACTAATTTACATCAATACAGGCCTTCTTGGCCTGATGGATCGGCATTCCGTCAACCATACCTCCTTCCTTTTTCCATTCAACTCCATTGATACCCGTATGTGCTGACTAATGAATTTTTATTGGACCTCGCATGCCATTTGCCATCGTTGTTACCTACCCTCATACAGAATTGTTGATTGACCCCCACACTTCGCCATCACCAACATGTTTTCGACGGTTAATCCAACTCCTGGCCCGCAGTATTTCACCCGGAAACCCCCATAACCAACTGTACTTCCTAGCCCTTCAGACCCTGTGTCATAGTTTACTTCATCTCGCTTCATCAGGCACCGCCCAGTTCCTTCGAACAGCGGTTTCTGGTGCTATCCGGGAGGGATTGGTGGTTGATTTAGTTCGCGCCATTCACGCTGCACCCGAGCTAACTTCAGGGATCTATTCCCTTGTTCAGGAATTAATGCGAGCCGAGCTCGCCGATTCCCTCGAACCCGCCCATGCCGACCAGGTTGGCCTTATTTTTGTTCGCGATGCCCTAGCCGCCCATTGCCTAAATTCCAACCCTGAGCTATACCAAATGACCAGCCGAGATCTAGCCCCCACATTACTCCATACCATGTTGACCCCCGCTGGTCGAGATACTCTAGCGACACTGACCGCAATTGGTGCCTCAACCCTTTTAGCCAACCTGAGTTTGGCGGGGCCCATGGTCCTCGCTACTGCAGACAACCTGGATCGAATTAAGGCCTACCTGGAAGTTATCCGGATATTGTTGCCTGCTGTCCCGCTCTTTTTAATCCAGTCAGATACGCCTATATTCGAAGCCCAGTTGTCGGATAGCGAGAGCGAAACAGAAGAACCCGAAGGCATGGCCCCATCCGCCAAGTCCCCTGCCATGACGGCGACTCAATTTGCTAGTGAAGCTGGCTGGAGCTCTGAAGTACAGACCCAGATTGTCGACCGCCTCCGGGCCCTGTTTAGCCCCTCCTTTCTACAAGCCATTTCGGAGTCCCTGCGCGACGATCCCCACACCTTCACTTCATTCCTGGCCTCTCTTCTGATAGCATGGGCGCCCGCGAAGTCCCCCGTCCTCCACTACATCCTCTACAGTCCGACTTTTCCCCTGGTCCAGTTCGTATGGAAGGAGTGCCTTAATCACCGGGACTGGCTGGCGCTCGTAGGTACACACAACATTCCCAGCTCGGCTTGGCGGGACCCCCGTTTCGCCCACCCATGGACTCTGTTCTATCTATTAATCGAGGCACTAAGCCGACATTTAATGACCAGTGGCGACGACGAGTTCTTTAAATCGGAACACCAGCCGTCGACTAGCTCCAAGTTACTCCCCTTAGCTGATATAGTGACTCTGTCTACCTACTGCCGTAACGTGGCTTTTGCCATTTTATGGAGTAATGAACCTGCTATAGTGGCGGCGGGCCCCCGGATCGCCGATTGTCTATCGATACGGGCTCTACGGGATACTTCGATAAAGTTGGTTCGGCAACTTCACGATATCGACGCTCGGCGTTCCTTCACCTCTCCCGACCATTGGCTTATTCAGCCGGAAATCGATATTTCCATACTGGCCGCTCAAATGGCCCGGCACAAATTCAAAGCGGAACAGGGGGATGGGGAAGATGGTGATGAAGGTGATAACCGACTGCCTGCCATTCCCCAGCCGGACTTCCACCGAATGGGCCCCAGTCACCGGGGCGCCGCGCTTCTGGCTGGTCATGTCGCTCCTTATGCACACACTCGTTCATCTGGACCATCGAGCATTGAAGTGGCTGTCGAATCCCGTTGGCGCATCCTTACCCATATCCCCTTCGTAACCCGGTTTAAACACCGCGTCCAGGTATTCCGAGAATTGATCCAGCTGGATAAAGATGCCGCTGGGTTCCATCCCTTTCAACCCACTGTACAAGCTACGATCCGGCGCGACCACGTTTTTGAAGATGGGTTCACCCACCTTAATGCCATGCGGTCCCAATTGAAGCAGCGTATCGCCATCTCATTTGTGGACCAATTTGGCATCGAGGAGGCGGGGGTGGATGGGGGTGGCGTATTCAAAGAGTTCTTCAATCTACTCGCCCGCGAGGCGTTTGATCCCAACTACGGGTATTTCCTGCACACCTCGGACCAACTACTCTATCCTAATCCCCATGCCTATGCCAAGCAATCCTCCCAGTTGGCCTATTACGCCTTTTTAGGACGCATCATGGGCAAAGCCCTCTACCAGGGTATTGTCGTGGAAGTGGGGTTCGCCGGATTTTTCCTGAACAAGTGGTTGCGTAAAACCAACTACCTCAGCGATCTAGCCTCGTTGGACCCCGAACTCTACCAGGGTCTGATGCAACTGCGCAGCTACCCGGGAGACGTCGAGTCGGATTTTGCCCTAAATTTCACCATCGCCAGCCAAGAATTCGGCCAAATCCGTACCGTTGACCTCATCCCGGACGGTGCTTCCATTGCGGTAACCAGGGAAAACCGGCTGCATTACATTTACCTCGTCGCCAACTACCGCCTCAATATCCAAATGCAGGCCCAGTGCCGTGCCTTTTTGACGGGCCTCACCGACCTCATCCAACCCACCTGGCTGGCCTTTTTCGACCAGCGTGAGCTGCAAACCCTCATCAGTGGAGCGGCGGTACCCATCGACCTGGCTGATTTGGCGAAACATACAGTCTACGCCGGGGGCTACACGAACCAGCACCCCGTCATTGACCGGTTTTGGCGCGTCGTGACCACTTTCACCGAAGACGACAAACAACGACTCCTTAAGTTTATCACCTCGTGCTCACGGCCGCCCCTGCTGGGGTTCCATGAACTGGAGCCTAAACCGTGTATCCGGTGCGCCGGTGAGGATGCGGATCGCTTGCCGACCGCATCCACCTGTGTGAATCTGCTGAAGTTGCCGCCTTTTCCGGATGACGAGACGATGCGGGCGAAATTATTATACGCCATCAACGCCGAGGCGGGCTTTGATTTGTCTTAGGTGGGGGGGGGGGTGATGTACCTGACTAATTGTCGGCAATAAATATATATCCTAGGAGAGCTGTGAGGCGCTTCGCTTCGCCTCTGTATTTTATTTTATTTTACTTTATTCATGTTGAACGGCCTCCTTACTAAGCCCCGTGAACAAAGTCGATTTTTATTTTTTATTTTCTAAACCTTAACAGATAGCATCGGCCGTGGCGTTCTAATTACACCGTTCATGGTAATGCTTTTCATTTTACAAGGCTGGTCTATCCAATACAACCAATATCCACTAAATGTAATCCAAGTGAAAAACTGCATCGTAATAGTATGCCAAGAGATTATACATGCTATTTTACTTTAGGTATTTATATATTTTATCAGAAAACTAGGCCGAATGCTACTTAAAAATATAATGGTTGAATAGACAGGGATATATAGAAGCTGGTAATAGACTATAATCCTACTTCATCAAACAGGGAGGGCAGAATTGTATACACGCATCCCAAAATAGCAAGCACCACAAAAGCAGTGCCTGATAGTTAAACATAGAGCTATAGTAAAAGAAAAAGTAATTAGGGTAGGAGGGGTTATAATTGAAATAGGACAGTTATAGTGTCATATACGAGTGGCCCACATTCGAACGGTATCTTCAAAACAGTTTAGCGTACTTGCTGACGGTGGTAGGTACCCGTAACTATTCCTTTTACCCCCCCCCCTATTTAATTAATCATCCTCCGACCAACTCGGCCCGGAGATATGGGTCATGATGGCACAAATATCCGGTCCTAAGGCACGGTACTCCGCCACCAACCCGGCCAGTATAGGCTGGAAAGGCCGTAAGAGCGACCGCATTTTTGGGCTCAGCGCCATGCATTTGGTAAACTGTAGGAGTTTCAAAAAGAGCTGCCGGCGGTAATTAATCCGAATGTCCGCTGGTTCGGCGGGGACATTGCCCCAAATGAGGGAATCCCGATCCTTATCCCCCCGGGACGAAGTAGCGGTAGTCGTCGTCGTCTTGGTGGTAGTGGCGGGGTTGGTGGCGGGGGCAGGGACAGGGGCGGAGCTGGCCAGAGCAGCAGGCACGTGGGGTTTACCCGAAGGGTAAAAGGTCGGTTTGAAGGTGGGAATATGCGTCTTGAAGTGCATGGTGGTTTGCAAGTGGTAAATCCGGGGTCGTAGGCCCTTGCGGATGCCGAATTCAAAAGGGCAGGTACCCCATTGGCATTTCCATTCCATCCCGGATTTGGGGGCCGGGCTGGTGCCAGCTGTGCCAGTTGAGTCGGCGGAGGAAACGGCTGCTTCGATTTCCATTTCGGTGAGGGCGTGGGTCTGGATTAAATGGTGGATAAATGTTTTCTGGGCCGCCTGGAACTCCGTCGGAGCGTTGGAATCCGTGGTTTGTTGATGGTCCACGGCAAGCGTAGTGGACAACTTGGTATGGGTGTCTTCCCCCCAGGCAGAAGTCGATCGCTGGGATGCGGTAGAGGCGTTCGATTTAGCGCTTATGAGGGGAGCGGTGAATGTTAAGCGGTAATTGCAATCCTTCCACTGACAGCAAAAGGTGTATGAATCCCGAGGTAGTTGGCTCTCCTCGGGGGTGGGTTTGGGCATGTCAGCCGTTCTTTCACCACCCCCCGCTGATGAAGCAGCTGTACCATTATTGCCGGTGGCACTGTCGTTAGGTTTGGGAATAACCGTAGTATAGGCCCCCAATTTCTTGCGCAAGTGAAGACAAAGCAGCTGGGCCGTCTTGGGGTGGTTGATGGCATGGCTCATCGGGAAAGCCGCTTTAACGGTGGCAAGTACGTCATTCACATTAAGGGGCCCGTCGCCCATAGTGACTGAGTCCGCCTGGGCCTGACGGGTGGCCTCAAAGGCCCGCGCATAAGCATCATAGACTTCCGGAAAGGATACGAAACTCGGGATCACGGGTTTATCAGGCCCAGCGGGGTTCGACATGGGGGGCGAGAATTCCAGATTGGTGTTTAGCCACTGGGTTACTGAATCTTGGCGGGGCTTGGGGACGTTGGCAGTAGAGGTGGGGTCTGTTGATGGCGGAAGAGGCTGGGGGCCTGCAGCGGACGGCAGAGCGGCCAGGGTTTGGGGGGCCTGCTCAACCATCCGGTGGATCACAATAGAGATCAGGTCGGTCGGGGAAAAGGGGCAATCCGTCACGGCCAAACGCCCTTTACTGGCGTCGGTCAATAGCGCTTCGAATTCGTGTTCCTTAATCTCGGTCAACTTGAGTAGAATATCGATGGTCACCATGAGCACCTCCATATCGGGCGCCAGCAGGAGATGTGATATACGATTGAGAACCGTGGGCTCGACAATTTGGTCCACATTGGGGTGCTCCCGCAGCAACAGGAAGGCCAGTGATTTGAGTGCGTTCAGCAGGGTGGCCCGGTCGGGGCTGAAGAGGTTGAGGCGGAGGACCGGGATCAGTGACGCGGGGATGACCTGGACAGGGGCCACCAGGCAGACTGACTCGAGAATATCCTGCAGGTGACGGTACAGCTCAGTGTAGTAGAAATGGACGTCGGATGCAATGACTCGCTCCCACTGGGCGTCTAGCTGTTCCACAGAGGTGCGCAGTTCCATCAGAGCCGTGGGCCCCAGGCTTAACTCGGAAAGGGCGGTCGTTTGGGCTGCCAAACGCCGGTCCGGTATACTCTGGTGGCAGAGATGTCCCCGTAAATACCAGCCGATAAAGTTAAGAAGGGTGGAGTCTGACGTGACCAACTGGGCTGTGATGGATTCCAGCTGCGACAGATTATGGACAATGGTGACGATCTGCAGAATTCGCTCCAGCTGGGTATTTTCGTACCATGTAAATATATGGGGGGAAACTGATTTAGACGACGATGGAGACGATGTTCGGACTTGGGCTTGGATAGCGGAGGCTGAGGAGTCTAGTAAATGAATTACAGCTAATTTGAGATGCATCATAATGATCGGAATCAAATCCGGAATACAACGGATATCGAATTCATCGGGGCAGAGCTTGGAGACCCGAAGCAGGCGGTTGAAGGCCCAGTCAACTTCATTAGGGAGATTGGATAGGAGGGCCAGCCGGATTCGGTTTTGGAAAACGCCGCCTAAATATTCGTCCGCGTCGTTTTGGAGGGGGTTACGCGGTACGGTGACGAGGGTGGTGTCCCGGTAGGTACGGCGGGGTCGTTTGGAGGAAAGGACTGGAGTTGGTTCGGAATCAAACGGATTGTCCGATTCTGATGATGCATCGGAGTGGTTAGACGATGGTGACAAGGCCGACTGACCCGGGGCAGTGAACGGATTCTCCTTATCGGGTGGCGAAGAGGTCGTATCTATGATCGGGGGCTTTTCCGCGTCTAGTTGGAAGGTATTGTTGCGGAGTATCCGCCTAAAGGTCTCGATTAAACGACTAGACGGTTGGGTTGGGGGATGGCTGAATAGCTGCTTGAGCTGATGGATACGTTTGGGATCGGCCTTATCATCTTGGACGAGATTCCAGTATTCTTGATTGAGGTGAATGGCAAAGGGGTGGATAGATTGAAAATAGATACCCTTGAGTAGCACTAGGTTCTTGATTGACTGCGGTAAAGAGAGGGCCTGGGCCAATATACCCCAGCCACCAGTTGTGGTCAGCTAGTATCGGTCATATCGAAGGTTAATTTGGGTATGGATAACAATGAGGCAAGAGGAGTGCGCCCATGGATAGTAAGTTAGCTAGTGGCAGTGAAGGTTCTACGCAGGTATATAATATACCTATTTAAATCTCTTAGACAGGCAATTAGTCGATAACACTGGTTACCGGGGAACATGAATTAACGAAGTATGAAGTGGCATGGTCCTCACAACGAGCTATAGTATCAACTGGGGAAATGTATTCTCACTTACCTTACTTATGCCCCCAATGGCCTGAATGCGGTCGAATATCTCATAGGGTCGAATAACGACCTCGCCAAATGTGTAGAGCTTGGGCAACTCCTTGTGGCTGCAGGGGGTTTACCATTAGGTTCAGATAGATACGCAATAGTATTGAAACACAGGCTACATGTTAGGGGGGTAGTCGGTAACGGAGATCTCGTGATGGGGTTGCCCTTCAACAGACCATAACTTAAACACGGTGTCGACTAATATAACTGCACGCATAGGGAAAATGCACGAAAAAAAATTAAACATACCGATGTTGTTCATTGAACGCCTCGAATTCCTCATCGAATACCGCTGAGGAAGTGACGGCCCCACCCTGGCTGAGTTTCATGGGTGCAGGAGCAATGGGAACCTGCTCTTTGGAACCTGGGGTCGAATGAGAAGCCGCAGTCATGGTAGCACGCCGTAAGGTTTATCTATAAATAAAAAAAGGATTAATGAACAACGCGTTGGGAAAGTGGAAAGTCGGCGGATGGAAGCATCCAAAGCGAAGAGACGCGTCAACGGAAAACTATGAATGACCGGATTGTGTGGAAAGACTATTGGAAAAGAGAGGTACATGTACAATGGGTGAATTCCAGTTCCAATGTAAAAATAAGGTAGAGTTAAGGTGTAAACACCACAAATAGTCCAGCGAAACTAGGGGAATGTCGATGGGTGGTGATTAATAGGTCAAGGACTAAAAGGGTTGGATGGGGTTGACTGGATTTGCTTTGTTGTATTTGTAGACACATCCGCTTCTGGTTGTGTTAGTACACTAATATTGCACTTTGCTTTTCAGGGCTTTTTTTTTGATAGTTGGCCCCTTGAATTGTGGTGGTGGTATCTATCTCACCCGCAAGGCAATGTAAAACCATTATTATCATTGTCATTGTGTTAATACCATAGTGGTTTTTTGAAGACAACTGCAGGTATATGCCAGCTAACAATGCAAGCCACTAAAGGCCGGAGGCATAGACCATGGCTAGTTCCCGTACTAATAATGAAAGATTGTTTTTTGGCATTCACAGCTCGGCTAAGAATAATAAGGGCCACGACACCACTATCCAACTATTATTTATTGACACTCAGAAATAGCTGGCCAGCTGTTAAGTAATTCATAATTTGCTAATTGAATGTTGGTTTGGTAGTGGTTGTATCTACTTAGAATTTGGGTCTATTAAAGCTGTTTAGTTATGATAAGGGTCTACCATCAATAGTTTGAGCCATCAGCCGAACTGGGTAGTTCCTTAAAATCATTATTGCATTCAATTAATATTGATATGGGTGAAATTCGGCCCAGCTGTATAAAGGTTTAAATGATAAGTGTATGTGTACTGTCATGAGAATCGATGACGACGACTGGCCTTGGTGATTCCACCAATAACGGTCGGCAAGAGCGTTCAAGCTTCGATCCGAATCGATAATGAGTCTACGACGACGAGGATTTGTCAGCGACGATTTGTTTTTCTTATTCCAATATTCAAAAAAATTTACAATTCGCTCATTTTATTTCATTGCATTTATTTTTAGCAGAAGTTATATTTCTTAAAAAACAGTGATTTATTGATGGTTCGATTTCGATGAACCGGAAATCAACTTTGATTCATCCGGGCATCAGAGAAAGCTTCTCCGTTGTTTTCGTAACAACGACGATAATTCGACAAAACGGGACGAAATGATGTCATGAACTCGAGCACTGCACGAGGAGAACATGGCGACTCGACGGATACAAAAACCCGTCAGTTTTCTGCCTAGGAAAGAGAAGAGCATCATTGAATACTCACTCCCATACCGTTTACAATATATATCATCCGTCTCTTACAATAAAATATTCTCTTTATTCACTTACCTCTAATTCAAATATGAATCCGTTCCAAGGACACATCGTACGAAGTGACTCGGCGAAGTCGGGACCCCCGAAACCCGCTTCCGGCGAAAAAGGGGACGATCGTCGAACTGTCGAACCACCGACATCCGGTTCCGCCTCTCCGACCGGGATCGCAGGAACATATGGGATATTTGTTTTTAACCAGTAATATGTGCTTTATCCAATAAATATTTTGTTATACAGCTCGGTTGAACCTTTCCCATGTATAGAAATTAACCTAGTCGCTACTCTTTAAAGCTCCTTTGTATTTTGTTCCAAATAACATCCGAACCATCTCCTTTAACGTTCGTAGGGGTGAATTTCGATACAACCATCTATCTTTTTGATTCTAATATAACCGGGAAATTGGGAAGTGAACTGCCTTTTGAGTAGCAAAGCCCGCTTAATCAATATTTTTGTGTTGTAACCGGATGGAACCTCGCCTATACGGTCATTGAAATGAATAGTTGGCCAACTATTCGTGATTGGAGTGGATTGGACATATGTAAGGCAGTGGGGGAACAAATAAGCCTATAAAAAGTATATCGACGGAGGATGCTATAAGCAGGGAGATGTAGTGTTTCATATTACGAGGGTTAGGGCATGTCTGTAAAAGTTACTAGATGAAAGGACCTTTGCTGGTGGTAGTGGGTCGAAATAAATACACAAGGGGTGGGAAAATGGTGGAAAAATCCAATCCAGAACAAGTGATCGATCGTCATATAAAGGACAGGAGGGTACTGAATGACCAACATGCAGTGTAAAAGGGTCATCATGCAGCACAGGGATACTAAAGAAGAGGGCATCATGAGGAAATAAGCAATTAGACGAGGGTAGAACGAGTCTTTGGAATACAAATATAAATGAAAAGGGGATGTTCATTGAGACAATATAAGGAGGCTGGTTAGAGAAAAATATACGCCGAAGTCATACTGATACTAAAAACCAATTTATTGCTGGACAATGGGAACAGTCTGAAACACCTACAGTGCTAGATTAAAGTAATGTATGTATTTGATTTAGAAATGATTCGCCTGCCCCTCTATTCAATAATTTTAGTAGCGAGCTGTAAGTATAGCTGCATTGCAAGAAGGTCCTACATCACTTGGGATATTCCTACTTGATAATGAGCTAACAATTGAATTCTATCCCTTTCTAGTATCATCCCGCACCATGTAGCCATTTTGAAATCAACTAAATATTTTGACTATGAAATAGCTCGAATGAACCACGAGAAATATCAGCTGTGGTTGGTATATTATCCCACATTCAAGCTGTGCCATCCCTTATTCATAAAGCTTGACTAGTAATTGTTAGAAAATGGACACCTCATAACCGAGGTCACATTTATAATTATCTTACTCACCTGACTTTATTTACATTCTATTATCAACTATTCAGTCATTACTCAATAAAACCAAGTGAAGAGGTTCTCCTGAATCTCTTTGCGGCTTTTCTCTCTTATTATTATTTTGATATATTTTATTAGATTGCGAATTCTATCTAGAATACATCTCCAACAGGTTATGAGCCCTGTATCCATCCAAAAAACTTTCTATTAAAATTTAAGCTTAACTATACTCTTTTTCTCTTTTAACTAGGATAAGTCAATCCATCCATCCTTCCATCTCTCCCAATATGGCAAGCTTTAGCTCAAATACCACTATCCCTCTCCCTATTCTCCATGATCCCAATTACAAGACCTGGGTAGGTGATATGGTTTCCCTCCTCATCATGGAGAACATGTGGTATATCATAAAAGCAGGTTTCATCAAGGACAAGAACAAATTGGAAAAATTAGGCAAGGATCAAACAGATGACCTCAACTATGAAAAGAAAAGACTGGCTGACTACAGAGCCACCTACCTCATCAGACAAGCAACCTGTGAGTCAATCCACAATAACATCAATCCTGAAAGTCCTGCATCAGATATGTGGATATTCTTGGAGAGCCAGTATGCCAAAACTACCTCAACCAAAGTAACCCAACTACATGCTCAACTCTACCACATGAAACAGGGGAACATAAGTATCAATAAGTTACTCACAAAAATTGATGCCTTGGCTGAGGAGCTTAGCCAGTTTGAGCTGATGTTGGACTAATATAAAACCCTCATCTTGCTCCAGGTGGTTGATCCCAAATATCACCATCACGTGACCCAATGGCACAGCCAATCAATCAAGGATTACATCTATGTGCAGGCAGGCCAAACTTTTCTAGAGGCCAAAGAATACCTTGCACAAAATGACTCTGATATTGAGGTCATTAAATCTGCTATACAAACAAAAGGTCATGGGCCTAAGGCCAAAACACACAAGGGAAAGGGTCAGCAAAAGGTTGAGAATCTTTACTGTGATATTCATAAGGCATATTCTCATAGTACTAATGAATGCACCTCTAACCATCTTAAAAATGGTAGAAAAACTAAGCCTGATAAGGCACATATTGGCCCTTCTAATCTGACTTAATCCTGGTGGAGTGATTGTCCATCCTGAACAGGCCATATAGCACCATATGTAACTTCCCATAGTCTCCCCCAGTACTATGGGATCCTTCTATATCATATAACCCTTCCCCTTCTAGACTCCACCTATTTACACTAATCACTCAATAGGTGATCCAAAGACTCTTCTGGTTACCATTAGAGTCTTCCAGGCCTTCATGACTATCTGGTTGGCTTACTTCTCATAGTATTAACCTTACAAGTACCTTCCCCTGGGGACCTCCCTCTGGAGTTGTCCCTGTGTATATATAACCAGGCCCCCTTGGGACTGGTTAGATGCCTTAGCTTATTTCTTACCCCCTAGTTTACCCCAATAAACTCCATATATACTCACTCCCTCATACTAACTAGTAAGTATGCCTACTGCATGTCCCTTACATTTAACTGCACTTGTCCTTTATTAGTTAGCACTATGCCCCATCCTAACACTAGTAGCCCACTTGGCAGAGTCTAAGCCCTGCCTACTGTTAGAAGCCTATCCTCGGGACTCTTGACAAACTAAGAGTGGTTAACCCAGGCAACACTGGTGGAGGACCATATTGAACAGTCTCTCAAAGGAAAGCCTCTGTACCCCTATCATCTATAGACCCACCCCTACCCACAAAGGACCACAGATGACCAAGCTATTACCCCATAAAGAACCATAGAGATACACCCCAAAGATGCTCAACTATAAAGGACCGTGGAAGCACACCCCCCAATAACACCCACCCCATCAGCAGATGAACTAAGATCCACCAAGGCACAATGGTATATAAATTGACCTGCACCAACCCATGGAGTATGCCTCCTACAAAGCTATGTATAAAACCTCCCAGTATTAACCCTGTAAAGAACTGAACTCAAATCCTTGAAAACTGAACTTTATTTGAAAAGATAGATAAAAAAAAGGAAAGGTGATTATAGACTTGCTGTTCCAAGAGGTGGCAGCAAGGGGGAGTATTTATACTTAAAAGAGGAAGCCTAAATGAAAAGATAG
>JANBQC010000086.1:0-64478 GCA_027576995.1 Dimargaris cristalligena
TTTGAAGCTCAAATTCCACTATCCCTTGAACTCAGTCCCAATTTTTTTATTGATTATTTCTTATCATTTAACATCACCGTTTTTTATATTTATTTTCAATAAAACTTTCACATCATTCATTATATCCTCCCCCCCATCCTCTGTCCAATCCACTGACCACCTGCCCCCTCTGAAAACCCACCATGTTAATGTCCAATTCTGCCCTGGTCACATCCCACTCCATGAACCTCCCATCTTCTGCCACTAGGGAGCAGGCCGCTGCAACTTCAGGCCATGTTGATAAGGAGGCTACTGCTTCCTCGTGAATCCTGAAGGCTGCTAACAATAGGCTAGATGTCCCAGGTAGTACATATATCCTTTACATTCATTATGGTTATCAGGAAGGTTTGCTATTGATAGTGGAAAGAGAAGTCTGGTGATTCGATGCAAGGTTGAATTGCAAACACCACTTCTTGAAATATGTTCATTGTATTCAGGTATTAGTGAACAGATAGTATATCCCCCCTTGCTTAAAATAACCATTTGGTTTATAGACAAGGCCAGGTCTAAGATACTCGAGTTGCTGCAGGCTAGGCTTTTCTATGTTAACATGACAGTGTTAAAGGGAACCTGTGATTTTAAGTGAATACATGTAGCTGTAAGCAGGACTACATTTTTGCTGTGAGATTGGATAGTAAGTGAAAACTAAAGCTGACCACATTAGGTCAAGAATGTCATTGGTTGCAACAGTTTTATCAATCTCATCTCTTATGAGAGTGGGCCTCTTTAGCCATTAATACAGCCACTGACAGCAATGGCTAGAAAATTATGCAATAACAGCTGGTGGTCAACAATAGCCTGCTGGGGGTCAGTTGTAGTGGGATGTCAATATTGGGGAAGTCAAGGCCCATTCTGACTGGTGCCTGTGCTTCTTTGATGATTCCCCTGGCTAGTCTCTGTTTTTTCCCTTTTCATATCATAGACGGAATACTAGTTTGCCATTAAATATGCTTTTAAGTGACTGAATTGAATTGCATTGGCCATCCCGCACTATACGGATGTTTATGCATTAGCATTTAATAAATCAGCTGCCTACTAATTGAACGTGGAACCAGCTAGATAGAGCATTCGTTTACTTATACATTTACAGATGCAGTGCTAGGCTAAGAGTCAATCTCAGTTATACTCCATGGACACATACTGTCTAAAAGGTACTTACCATTTAAGGTCACATATATTTATTTCCCTGGAATCAATAAAATCGTATTGTTAAATGATCTGTTCCATCAGGCAGTAGTGTGCAATTTGGAAAGTTTTGTGAATTTGTAAAATACTGAATACTAAAGCCTATAAGTCGACAGGTTCTCTTCTTGACAGAAATCAGGCTATTGGGTATTTCCGCCCTCGTCATCGCCTTGTGTATTCTGGCCATTGGCAGGACCTATAAGATAGCCAAACCCCCGGGGAGTGTGTCACTAAGGGGGGGGGACATTAACCACCACCGTAAGTAATGTCCTTTTGGCTAGGGGTAATCTAATGGACACGTCAACATAGGTACTGTAAAATGAAAACCGAGACTGCCATTGGACATCACTATGAGGATAAACGGTCATATTCACCACTATCCCATAACCCTAAATGAATACAGTTCTCGATTAGCGGATTTCTATTTATCGCTTTCGCAACTGAACGCCGCTACACAGTATCACGTCGTGTGGTTCTCTAATAAATTACACGAGACTCGCCGTTTTGTGCCATTGGCCATTTTTTACTCACAATACAAGCAGTTAGCTTGAAGGGGAGTACTCACTGGCCTGTGGTCATTAAGCGAGGTACAACGACAACCCGGGTTTCACATATAAGGGGGCTATTAGTCCGTTAGTCTACTTAGCTATACCCCCGGAACAATATTTTATTGTTTCAATAAACGTATAAGAATAGGACCCCCGCAAGAGAACACCATTATTGATCTCTCCAAGTGAGCAACAGCCCCCATCGAATCAGCTCAAGTCCAGAGGGATTTCATGGTTCTCAGGGATTAGCTTGTAAAAAGTATCCGGGGTTTAATCGGGTTATTAACGTTGGAAGACCATTAGGGGAAGCAGTCACGAAAGCCCCGGGTTAGGCCTACCATTAAACTCGTTAATCAAGTGGACATAGCATATCCGTTACAAAACAGTAGTCCTTGATTCCAAAACCGACAAGGAAGGCATATATATGTAATGAACAAAGTTCGGGAAGCCAAGTTGGACGGCCAATGTTGACCACCGTATTACCAAATGGGATTAACGGAAAGACGTGGAGTTATGGGCTTGAAAGGGGGTTTATGGAATTGGCTAGTTGATTTGTGCCCCAGACCAAATTCCAATATGTAGTTCCCAGCCCTGGGAACCCCTATTATTATTCATTCGCTCATCGACACCTTCTAAACCAGTCCGAGTTAATAGGGCAAATGGTTATATATATATTAAAAATGGTATATCAAGATCAGCTCCACCTACGCAGCTATCGAGCTAACAAACTAATCCTGCGACCACAGACTGGATATGTAATTAAATTAGGAAAAAGGGACGAACGATGATAAAAATACAATTGGTTGTAAATAAGCGAAAGTAAAAACAATATACCAAACCCATTCCAGTGCTCTTTTGCCGAGGGAGGGGATGCTTTACAATGGCCGCACCAAACTTCCAAGGTACTAAAAGGTCAATGCCCCTAGGTCTACATTATACCTTACATACCCCCCCCTCGCTCTCAACCATTTAGCCGCCAACAGTCCTATTTCGCCTTTAGCAGTGCTTAATATTAATCAAGTGGTTGCGATAGAGTTTTAGGGTCGATTTGAGGTCCCGGAAGGACATTTGCAGTAGATAGTGAATTTCGTAGGTATTGTGTTTGCCGTCCAAGTACTTGAAAAGGTCGTGGAACCGCAGTTTCCGATTGGGGTATTTTTCGTCGATTTCCTGGATCCACTGTTGGAGACTGTGGGTCCGCGCAGTTCGGGATAGTTTAATTCCTGGACTGGGATCCTCCGGGTAGCCGCCCCCGGTCCCGGTCCCCCTTGCTACCCGACCGGTGACCACGGAAGTCGAAGATGGCGGGGGAGCAGGGGGGGCCGAGGTATGTGGGGTGGTGGGGGCCGATGTGATGATACCCGAACTCGACACGGGAGGGGGAACACCACTGCCCGATAATGATAATAGTTGCGTAGGGGTCGACGGCCATCCACCACCATTCGAGACCGCCAGGCCGCTGGTGGTGGGTTCGTCCCATGGAAACACCGGCTTAAGATGACCGGGTGTTTTAGCGTACACGTACGTATGGATTTCAGTGACTAAATCGCGGCTCAACAGAAACTCCAGCGCCCCAAAGTACATGGCCCTCACTTCAGGGTCGCTATTCTGGATATGCTTGAGAAAACTCTTGGGAGTAGAGAAGGAGGCCAGGAATTCGACGAGGTTAATTTTGGGGAATTTAGGCGCGAATTCGGCGTTGTACTCGTGGATACGGGAGAGGTCGGCGTTAGGGGAAACGACATATTCGCACCCCAGTTTCGGTTTATTGATGACTTTAGCCTTGCGCCAGTAGATCATATGGGCGGCCATCCGGTACATTTGGGCTAGGGAACAGTCAATGACGCTGTGGAGGTCGCCGAGAGCCCGGCGGTGTGGCAGTTCCTTGACCAGTAGGGTCAGCGAAAGGTTCACGTCGGGCGGCAGGGAGGCCAGGATTTTATCGGGTTCCTCGAGCGGCAGAAGGATTTGCTGGGGTTGAATGTAGGGGTACAGGGCTAACCGTTCCTGAAGTTCCTCTTGACTGAGCGCACACCAGAGGTTTTCTTTTAGGCGCGGGACTTGGAGGGACAGGCTGAACTTGTTGTCGATTAATAAATGGACCACTCGGTCGTAGAAGATCGTGTCGTACACCTCCGCTAGGGTACGGGCCAGTGAACTTTGGGCCAGGGCCCGATTAAGCCATTCGGCCATGGTGAGGTGCGTGCGGGTCGCTTTTTCTAAATTCAGGGACAACTTTTGAACCTCCTGGGAGACGTATTGGCCGGACTTTTGGGCAAAGTCGAGGACGGCGCAGAGTTTGTTCACGATGTGATGGTAGATTAATTCGGCCTTCTCCTCGGCCTCGGGGTAGGAATTGTCAATGACAAAGAGAATATGGACCAGATTTTTCTGGTACTGGTTAGCCGAGTGGGGGGACAGGGGTTCGGCCGAATCGGAGTCACTCGAGTCGTAGTCGAAGTAGAGGGACTGGGGGGTTTCATCAGAGCCGGAAGGGTGGCTGGGAGGAGACGCGACGGGGGTGGGGGCCGGGGAGGATCGAAGACTGGTCGTGGAGGCATTGCCGCGAAGACTCCGACGCCGCAAAGTTAAGGACGGGTGCTGCAGGGATGGCCGGGTCCGGCGGGGCCGCGTGGATTCGCTGACGGGTTGGATACGGTGTTTAACGGTAAAGGGCCGCCCCAAGAACATCAGATCGTCAATGATAGTCTGGAATCGGCAGCTCCCCCGGGCCGCGTTACGGGCCAGAAACGTCAGAATGGCCTTATTGCTCAATCCAATGGCGGCATCCTTGCTCCACCCATCCGTAGACATGAACTTTCCACCCTCGCGGGCCTCTTCCGTGGGCAATGAAGAGGGACGGCCCGTAGAACCGTTCATCATCATGATCGAGTCGGCGTAGGGCAAAGGTGCAATGCCCACCCCGTCATTGATACCGTCCCCGCTGGGAAACTCCGGTGACTCGTCGGAGCCCGTCAGTCCACTCGGGGAGAAAAACCGGAGGCCCCGGGACTCGTCAATGAAGCAGTAACTGCCGGTGGGAATCTCGGGTTGCTCGGACTGGCCTTCGCGGGGCCGGACCTGGCCCTTGGATAGAATGTAGCCGATGGGGCGGGGGTTGATGGTGTCCACGGGGTGACTGAAAAAGGTGCAGGTTTGGTCGGACTGGGACCGGTTGGAGTCCAGCAGCGCCGAGGGGGAGGGGTAGAGGGAGGTGGTGGGGGGTCCATTCGGAGCGGGGCGGTAGTTACGGAGTCCCACTTGGTCAAAGTAATTGCGGGGGTGGTGGCGTTTGATTAATGGGTCCAGGGGGTACCGGAATAAGACCTGGCGTTCCCCACTGGACTCCGAAATGAGGAAAATAGATAGTAGTTCAGACATGGTCCCTGGGGGAAAGGAATGGAGAAACCGGAAAGAAACTCGATATAGGAATTTGGTACAAAAGAGGCAATGGCTCAAACTTAGGAGGAAAGGTTAGTATAGTGAGTAAGCAGAGACAAGGCGGCCCTCCTCCCACTATTAAACACTCTAATAAAGTGAAGCACACGCTGTTTCCGGACTACTTTTGAGACGGAATACCGTTGCAGTTCGAGTGTCTATGTGCTCCTTTCCAACCACACAGGGCCTTTTAATTATAGTGCCGGCTGTGGAGCCTACCCAACAGCCTGGCCACCAAAGGCAAACTCTCCCGGAAGAGAAAGAGCCCGATAAGCCCGGCCAATGTCCCAGAGACGGCGAACAACCGGGCTGCCAGCATTAACCAATTTCTAATGAATCGACTGATAGCTGCTACCTCCTTTGCGTGTGTATACTATACTATACTATACTATTGACCACATCCACCGCGTGCCCTGGGCGATGGGGCTGACTGACTGTCTTGACCTTTTTTACCACTATTATGTTCCTGCATTACAAATAAACCTACCTATTATATATTCCAGCTCTTTCACCTATTGATCCTCTCGCCTTTCCTTCAATATCCTCCTTCCCCTCTATTCCGCTGCTGGATTGACCCACCCGCCGCCACCCCCTCTCTATAAAAAACAAACCCCGGTCCTTAAATCTACTACCCGTCCTTCGTTCCTGCCGTTATTCCAGCGCCCTCCCTCCGCCTTACGATGCGCATCGTTAAACCGGACTGGGTGCAGCATGAGAATGACAAGGGGGTCAAGCTGACTATCTACTCCCTCTCGGTTCACCCGGACGGCTCCCGGTTCGCCACGGGCGGCATTGGCTTCCACGTTAAAATTTGGAACACCGCGCCCCTCCTCCATCGCGAGGCCGAAGAAGACCCCAATGTACCCAAGCTACTCGCCTCCATGAGCGTCCACAACGGCAACGTCATGTGCGTGGCCTGGTCCCACGGCGCCGGCCAGTACCTGGCCACCGGGTCCGACGACTACATTGTCCTGATCTGGGAACTCGATACGAGCGGGAGCGCTGGTTCGACTTTCGGCAATCTAGGTGGAGGCGGTGCCGCCAACGTGGAGAACTGGAAAGTGGTGCGTCGTTTAGCGGGCCACGCCTCCGACGTTACGGATTTGGCCTGGGCCCCGGAAAACGCGTACCTAGCCACGTGTGGGCTGGACAGTACCATTTACATCTGGGACGGCCGTACGTTCGATCAACTGCGGCGCTTATCCTTACACGAGGGCTTCGTTAAGGGACTCACCTGGGACCCGGCCGGCCAGTATCTGGCTTCCCAATCGGACGATAAAACCATGATCATCTGGAAAACGAGTGACTGGTCCATGGAAACGCGCCTGTCCGCCCCCTTTCAGGACTCCAGTAACGTCACCGTCAACCGACGCCCCAGCTGGTCGCCCGACGGGTCCTATGTGGCCTCGGCCAATGCAGCTGAAAAAGACCACCACATGTCGACCCTGTTCACCCGGGATAAATGGGCCACCCAAATCAATCTGGTGGGCCACAAGGCGCCCATTGAGGTGGTGAAGTTTAATCCGGTGATTTTCAAACCCCTCGATGATAAGGACGATTCAGCCACCAAGAAATCGGCCGCGGCCGGCGAAGATGCCGAGAACACCCCCACCGGCCCCACCGCCCTCATCGCGGTGGGCAGTCAGGACCGTAGTATTACCGTCTGGACCACCCGCAATCCCCGGCCCATGTCCGTGGCCGACGGTATTTTCGAACACAATGTCACCGATTTGGATTGGAGTCCCGACGGCATGACGCTCTTTGCTTCGTCGCACGACGGAACCGTCGCCATTCTCAGTTTTACGGAAGCGGAGCTTGGCCAGCCCATGTCGCTGGACGAGAATCTGGAAATGCTGTCGAAGCATGGGTACAAAAAGAAGAAAATCATTCCCGTGGAAAGTCCCACGCAGTTACGGTTGGAGGAGGAGTATGCTCAGGCGAGCCGCAATGCGTCGTCGCAGCGTATCGCGCGGCTGATGGGAGGCGGGAGTAGTAGTAGTAGTCACCCGGCAGCCGGTTCAACTGATCAGTCAACTCCGCTAGGTGTACCCACCTCTACCTTATTAGCCTTGGCTCCCGATATAAAGCCTCCGGTTCCCACCTCTGCTGATGCCACCTCGGCCTCTTCCGTACCCGCTCAGCCACCACAACCATCAACATCAACGTCCGCTTCGACCGCATCACCATCGCCGCTACCGCCACCCCCCATGACCCCGCAGAAGGTGACCATCACCAAAGATGGCAAGAAACGTATCCAACCCCAGTTTGTTCGTAACCTAACCGGCCCTTCCTCATCGTCGCAGGCCACCCCTAAACCCCCACCACCGGCTGCCCGGTATAATAATGGTCTTTCGGCGTCTTCTGCCGCCACCACCTCGGCTAACGGCCACGCTGACTCGGCTTCTTCGACGGGTTTACTCCCACCAGGCACTCCCATCCGCAGCGGCGGCTCCCTCGCCTTCGGCGGGGGCGGGGGAGACCTGTCTAATAACTACCACACCCCGGGCGACGTGATTTTTGGAAACGGCGGACGATCCTCGGTTTACACGCCCGAAATGGACGCCCCCTTCCGGGAATGGAGTAGCGGGCATGGGCACCCCTCCGTCCCTCTTGCCTCGGCGGCCTTGGGTAATAAGCGCAAATACGGGGAATCCCCCGACCCTGCTAGTGCATCACATAAACGGATGATCCCCGGCGGAGGGGCCTTAAATACCCCGAACGGGCGCAGTCGGACCGCCCCGCCGCCGCTGGTTGGCCCTGAACGACGATCGATTATAACGTCCCAGGCGTATGCCCAATCCCAAATCCGGCTAGCGGTACCCAAGGTGCAGTCCCAGCTACGCCACTGTGTGCGCCGCGGCGGCGGGGGACCCGGTCGGCCTGCTTACATGCCGAGCACTCCGGCTGCCCCTACCCCCGCCAACACTAATCCCGCAACCGTGCATAACGCGGCGGTGTACTTGAACGCCTACAACGATATCAGAGGGGGAGCTAAACCTACCCGGGTCACACTCACCCGTAACGAGCAGGTCGAGTGGACGACGTTACTCCCCGCCTACGCTCTCCTACTCACGGGGAACGACAAGTACCTGATGGCCACCTGCTACGACGGGGCGGTCCATTTCTTCACCCCCGCGGGACGCCGTGTCCTCCCGGCCGTAATGTTAGAAGCCACCGCATCGTTCGTCGATTGTAGCGGGCCTTATTTTATGTGCTTAACTTCCGTTGGCCTCCTTACGGTATGGAACCTCGATACCCAGGAAGCGGTGATCTCTGGGCTGTCCGTGGGACCCGCCCTGGAATTGGCCATTACTCCCGCTGCTCCTACCGCCCCGGCCTCAAGTCAGGGGAATAGTAATGGTAATGGTAAGGATAAAGAGAAAGATAAGGATAAGGATAAAGAGCGGGACTCGGAGGGCTTCGTGGCCGGTCCCACCGCCACCATTACATCCGCCCACGTCCGACCCCGGGGTATACCCGTTTTGACCACCTCACATGGCCAAGCCTACACCTATCATCTCGGCATGAAGGCCTGGCTTAAGGTGGTGGACCCCTGGTATACCTGTTCGGACTTTTTCCTGGCCCAGGCCCCGCCGCCCGCCAGCGTCATCGTCCCCGGAGGTGGGCTGGGCGGATTTGGGTTCGGAGCATCGTCGTTCCACTCGGGCGCCGCCGGAGGGGGAGCCCCACCCGGTTTATTATCCGGGATTCAAACAGCCACGGCCCGGCTCCTGGAAACCACCACAGTCACGGCGACGGTGGCCCCCCATACCAATAATAATACCCACGGCGGTACCTCTGACCCCCACCAACTCACCCACCTGTTCCGCCACATGGACGACACCCAACGGCAGCTCCTGACCCTGGACCATTTGGAGCACCAGCTGGTGGCTAGTCAGGCCCTCCAATCCCCCGCGGAGTTCCGGTACTGGCTGAATTGCTACGCCAAACGCTTGGCGGACGAAAATGCCCAAGATCGGATTATGGAACTGGGCAATTGGTTGTTGGGGCCCTTGTACTTGCCTGGTTCAACGGTCACTACACTGGGTCCCGCCAATCTGACCTACGGTGGTATGGTGGCGAATTCGAAACACGGCGAGACGGCGTACCAGTGGGAACCGACAATCTTGGTAAGTTGCACCCCCCTTTCGTAGGATATGCCGTGGCTCTATTGACCATTGTATCGATTAGTGCGAAATATATTATAGAGTTTTATTCGTTGTTTTGTATTTATTCCCCGAATATACCTTACGGGGGTATGTATATGAATATCCCTACACTTTGGATGCCATCCCCCTATGGCCCATTCTGATGAGACTAATTATTGATGTATGGATTCGTATTTGCAACCTTATTATTGGACGCTCCCCTTTAAACACCACAGGGATTCGAAAAACGGGGGTTATTGGCGGAAATCCTCAAAGTACTGGGTAAGTTAACCCTGTATATTATTGGCCTATGAGTGTAGAAGGCATTAAGCATCCCATCTACCAACTCTTGACCACCACCATTACCCTGACATTTTCTACGGAGATGATACAAATTGGAATGTCCCTATTTTCCGCCCTATTTCCTGACTCCATCCTGTCTCTGAACTAATTCGTTTTCTACGTATCCACTCCACTCGACTCTATGGTATTCTTGATTCCTTAGCAACGAACCGGGAATTGCAGCGCATTACGACCCAATTCTCACAAACTCTGGACCAACTTGACCAATCCTCCCATTCTTAGGCCCCTTACTCGCCCACTTTTATTGTGTGCATACTACTTTAATGCTCGTTGGCAGTATACAGCCCAAACTTGAGACGAAAGAATTTTGATGACTCTTGTTTATATATATATATACCAAATTATAACTAAGAGGGTATGCTACCTAACCCACTATTTGTCGACTTCCAATGGAATACCTTTTATAATTAAACGAACTTGTCATGTCCCTCACCCACTTTCTCCTCCCCTAGCGCCCTAATCTAATGTAATTTCATTTATGTGTTCATTATTGCCCCATTATAAATCTAGTTTAATCATAATGCTACACCATTCACAAACCCGCTGCTTTACCAAAGAGATACTATATCCAATGAAAAGGTCATATATGATTGGCCAGGCCTGCGGGAATTTTGCTTAGTGTACAAGTGGTTTGGTTTACTATAGATTATAACTTAAAAGTGGTAAGGAATGAGGAGTAGGAGGGGATCAATGGCTGTGGCTAATATTCCAATCACAGCAAAGAACCACTTAATGAATGGTAAAGAAATGTCGCGAAAAGGAGGTGAATTATGTCCACAGCTAGTGCACTATCGTATTTGACCACCGATTGAACAATGGCGAGGGTGGGATAATCGAATGATGGAGATGAGGCAAATCGGAAGGGAAACTCCAAATGATTATCGAAGAAAATCCGGTGGGTTAAAGCCAGTAAAATAAACGATTGAAGGAAAGGGAGAACATGTGCAGGAGATAAATACTATAACAATTACATAAGAGAAAGTGATCAGAAAAGTCACCGGCTAACAGCAAGGTGAGGGGGGGGGTGAGCAAGCACTGATTAAAATAACCAAAGACGAGTTTAACACGAAAGTAATCGTTGGCCCAGTCTCATTAAAAATGTTCCTTGTGGAATTCAAACTGAGTACCAGTGCTCAGCCCATTACTATCGGGACTCGATGAATACCGACGGCATATCCGCTGGAGGTTAGTAGCGATGGGCTTGGGACCACAGAAGAACACGCCGACCTTCTTTTTAAGTTGTTCGGCGGCAATTTCGGCGAATATCTGGTCAAAGTTCGGCCGGCCGAAAAACGTGGGGTTCTTACGGCCAGTCAGGGCATCGGGCCCGTCTTCCGAAGTGTGAATAGACAAGTTACGAATCTGGTCTTCCGAGAGTCGACCGGTCAAGTACGCCCGAACATCCAGGAACTGGCCCAGTTCCTCCTCTTCCAGAGCGACCAGGAGGTCCTGGAACCATTCGAAGGCCTGGATGTCGCGACAAATCCAGAAGAAATAGACCTTGTTCGTTTTGGACAGCTTCCCGGGCTGGCTGATGCGGTACCAGAGACTCTTGAGAACTGAAGCAAAGGGAGTGACACCGATACCAGCACCAACCAGAACGGAGACCTCATAGTCGAAGACGTGCTCAGTGGGAGCCCCAAAGGGGCCGTCCACCATAATGCGGGGCAGACCCAGGGCACTGTTGGTCTCCTCGGTGGTGCTCGGGGCCGGTGGGTCGGCGGGTTTATTATTACCACGACCCCCACCACGGCGGATGGTTTTAGAGCGCAGAGGGTTGAAGCGTTTGGTAGGCGCGGTTCCCTTTTTGGCGCCTGAGTCACAACCCAGGCGTTCGGCAAACTGACGGGTCCAGTCACCAGCCATGCGCATGTGAATCGAAATAAAATCGTCTTCAGGAGCCGATGTCAGCGTAAATGGGTGCCACTGGCCGCGGGAGATTTCCGGGCAGCAAATATAGATATATTGCCCGGTCTTGACTTTCACATTCGCCTTCTTAATTTGAATTTGAACGACCCGGGACGGATGCTGAATAACCCGGGAAATTTGAGTGGGCTGCCGGCCGCGGATCTCACGACTGATACGTTCGGCAACGTAGACCAGGCCGGGAATCAAAAACCACTTCCAGAAGTCGGGGTGGCCACGGCACACGGGCTCATTATCGGCCTTGATGACACAAAACATACCATGGGCGATGAGTGATCCGTAAAACACAATGAAGAGGTGGTGGGTATAGTAGAAGAGCTCGAAATTCTTGCGGCGAACCGCGGCAGTGGCGGTAGCAAACATAATGATCATAACCACCGTGCAGATGGTGCCGGTCAGACCCACCGGGCTAGCAAAGAACAGGTAGGCAAAAGTAACGCCCGGGGCTTTCAGGTGGTTGGCTAATTTGGAAAGATTGAAACAGTGTCCAAAAACATGCACGAACACCATGAACATGAGGGACCAGGCCACGACCTTATGGGCATGAATGTTTTTGTCAATGGTTATGTAACGACTGACAAAGGTTGACCGAAGGTAGGACAAGAAATTACGAGACACCAGTAGGAGAATGATGGACGCATCGAAATTAATGGTCATGGCGGCGCCCCGGGAGACGCCCAAGGTGGGGCCCATGATTCCACGAGTGGTCTTGTAGTCGTCGGTGGTGATGTAGTAGAGGCAGGTGGGGACGAAAATAGCCAGCTGCATGATGACCCAGAGGGCATAAAAAAAGGTCCGTTCCAGAGATATTTCGGGAACCAGCGCGACAATACCCTTACGGGCTCGGGGACGGACAAGGGGCACAGCCTTGACTGACGCGGTGCCGTCGTTCACATCCTTGCCTCTGAGATACTGCCGGTTCAAATCACCAGTGGTCATTGCTGCGGGGGGGTAAGCTGGGTCCACAATGGTGGACTGAGAGTCGTGGGAGAACTGGCGGCCCCATTGCTCAGACGGGCCTTCGGACATGACAGGGTGGGTGGTGTATGGGTTCAGTGAATAGCTGTCGTGGTACTGCATAGGGGCATTTTGTTGACCAAAGTTGGGAGCTTCGACGTCTGCAAGGTACTGCCGACGTGCGGCCGGGTGGTAAGCGGAACCGGGTGTATCCATTGGGGGAAAATATAAGGGGTATATGCTGGAAACTACCAGCCAGCGGAGTACGAATTCGAGGGTGGGAGAAATAAATACAGTACCAACTCAAATGGGTAGGGGAAGTTCGACAGGGGCTAGAGGCACACCTGCGTTATCGTCCTGGTTTTTTTTACTAAATACGGTAGAGTGTACTAAAGGGGAGTAAACTGTCCTGGGAATTCAAGTGGGGTAGCAGTCGATTCGGTGGGAGAGAATGGCTAGTGAGATGTCACGTATAGGAAGAATAGGGTTTACTTCTGGGAGCACTACTAGGGCGAAGGAATACTGTACAAACGGAAGGAGGAGTAAATGGAGAAGGCTCGAAGGTAGGTGCAGTCAATGCACAAAATGAGGGTAAATGGCTGGCTGGCAAACGACTGCAAAAAAAAAATATGGAAAATGGTGCGAGACCAGCGCAGCGGGACAGCGAGGGTGTGATGATATAAAGGAGAAAGGGGGGTTGAGAGCAGCTCAGTCAACTAGCTAAGCAATAGGGGAAAGGAAGACAAGACCACCAGGGCCACCGAGAGCCAGCTAGGCCTAAATATATGAAAAGGGTTCAGGCAAAGACAAAGAGGGAGGAAAATGGACAAAGCGAAAAGTCGGAAAAGGGAGGGCCTGGGACCAAACCAAATGGAATATGCCAAGATTGACCCGCGGTGCTCAAAAATCCTGTAACAGAGGGGAGAACGGGGGCGGCAGGGAATTGGTATGCCAATAATGGGCTTTTTTTGAGACTCACGAAAAAGGAAGAAGGAAGGGATGGCAGTGACAATATACCTAGCTGGGAACAGCGTATTTATAACCGTGTGTATGAGTGTATGTAAATAGAAGGCGCGAATGGGGGACTAATACAGAAATTGAGAACCACCAGGTGGGCAATGCACGAAGCAGGGGTTTGGTAAAAATTAGACTGTACACTTGCGGGGACCAGTCCAATCTGAAAATCAAGTTAGTTGGGGCAGAGTGTGAGTAATAGTGACAGGGCGGGGAGGGGAGGGGATGAGAATAAATAGGCAGAAGCGGTGGACTTAAGATGCTCGAATGTGACAATACCACAGCTAATTTCAGCCTTTTAAGATCCAATGAACGGTAATAAACAAGAAAGCGCGGCTTGGTTTTGGAAGTTGCCAAGCAATTAGCCGTGCAGGACGACAACTAATGCGAAGACGGTAGAAGCCGGGTGGCGTATAAACAGTGAAGCGTACAGGGAGCCGAAAAGCAAGATAGGCCCGATGTAAGTTGTATAGCAGCAAAATCAATTGGCCGAGGTTAGGGAGGAGGGGGCTTCGGGATAACGCTAGGCCGATTTGGGATAGTCAAAGCAGGTGGGGCAATAGCTGGTGCTATGCAGGAGAAGATTATTTCAACAGGGGCCAATGGAATGGCTAAACCGAGTAGTCTAATAGGTAGAAATTACTGGAGGGTGGTGTGACGCCAAGTAGATAGGTAGGAGGGGGTTATACACGATATAGCAGTGGGGCTGGCAGTGAGTTGCTTCGAATAGGCTAACCTAAGTTTGGCAGGATGATTAGCGCAATAGACGAATGAGTGAACGGGTGGCCCGAGGGATGTGCGAAGGCGATGTGGACACGAATAGGAGGAGTAATGGATAACTAAATCGGATGAGGCAAAAGCTTGATAAGGGAAAACGCTGCCTAGGGAAGGAGTATAGGTAGGGCAGAATGAAGAGATATAAAACAAAGACTATGATAACGTGAGGAAATATCTGGTGGATAAAACTCGGAGGGATTGGCAGCCAATGAAAGGAGAGGGATTGTCCGGACTTTGGTGATTACGGCGGAATTAAACGAAGGGTATGTAAACCACTCAAGATGGTAGGGGATAGGGCTACGGAGAAGTCGGAGTCACAGCTGAGGAGAGTGAAATCAAATAAAAGAGAATGCGGTATATGATATATATATATATCCGAATAGCTGAGTTAACCGTGTACGGGGGAATATATTCTATTTATATGAATAATCGAGGAAATGGAAAAGGGAAAGCTAGTCAAGTAAATAGCGGGAGCGGAAGGTTTTATAGGACTCGGCAGACTATATGCACCCGGAAACCGCATACATACACGCAGCAGGATGACTTGTGTCTCTGTTCGGATAGGGCAAAGAATGGGGCCCCTGGCTCTCGGCTCAGCCACACCGGCCGAGGCGGCATGAGTCGAATCAATAGGTAGGGAATATCATTTCCACCCACTGACTTGTACCACCCACAGTGCCCGTTGAGCTACCCCTCACCGAAGCTCTTCTTTATCCAGCATTAATTTTCCGCAGCGCTTACCCTCGAAAGTTGGATATTCCTATCCATTCTCACATTTATAATATATATACAGTTCTTTATGTCAGCAATAAAGGTAAAGAAATGGACCACAGCAATCCCCATGGTGTGGGTTGGCCTATCGGAGCAAACCGGGCTATTTCGCCCCGAGACCTGGGCGCGCCCGTTCATTTTATAATGTATATAGTATATATATATATATATATACCCCTATTTTTTTTTTAAAAAAAAAGGACTACATATAGGTAGAGCTGTGGACGGCTGTCAAGAGAAGTGAGGAAGGAATATCCTACAGGACTAGAGTAGTATAGTCTTCAACCCGGCCCGGGAGAAAAGTGGCTGATCATCGAACTGTCGGCCTTTTAACGCCCCCCCCTCTCTCTCTACTTCCCGCTTCAACCACATCTCTCTATCGGTATGACCACTTCTCCCCTGGCTCAACTAAAGTGACTATTGTGACCCATGCTTAACAAGCTAATAAAGCCAATCTTCACCTGCGAAACGTATACTAGGCAAATAAACGGTCAATCAAAGCGATTTCCAGCTAGCTACATCCACTCACCATATACTCACAATGCCCTGGATGTAGAAACAACAGCCCTGGCCACTGCCAAGCTCGACACACATTAATGACATGCGGGAGGGCAAATCCTAGTATATTCCATATAGTCCCAGCAACTACGTACCATTGCCCCAGTGGATGAAGAGAAAGGGAGGGGGAGGAGTTCACCATTTCAATAAGTCAGACGATTAATCAAGTCACCACATCGTAAACGTGTGGTGGAAGAGAGAGAGAGAGAGAGGGGTGGGACCATACCGTATAGGAGATGCATTTCCTTCGAAAGTTACATTGTACGTGCGACCTTTGGTTAATACCAGCTACACGTCCCACGCATTGGTCCACTATTTCCAGTATATGGCCGTCGGCAAAACTGAAACGAAGGGAAGGGATTATCTTGTCCGACCCACCACCACCCATTAACCCAGTGAAAGCATCCTTTAATCAACCAAGTACAATGGCAGGACAATAATGGATGGACCAGCCAGCGGCTACTACTGGGCAAGGGTAGGCAGGCGGCGTGTGGTAGCTAGTTTAGCCCGATTTATTTATAGCCTCTCCTCATACTAATCTCCTCGCCCCTCCGCTCTCTTGGTCCCGTCCCTACCTCCAATACCCCCCCCCATGTATATCCCCTTCCTTTATTATCGCCCATCTTGGGCTATCCCGTCTCTTGCACAGTGAAATTGCCTTGGTTTGGGTCCGTTCGGCTGATTGGCAGCCCCAGCTATTATACTATTTAATATTACTATATACACCACCGCCCCGCCCATACTCTCTTCACTTATACACCTCTAAATCCGATGATATTGTAACTAGGCTAGACCCAGTATTAGCCGATTTGGACTATCCCGTGGGCGATGTCATGGTGCTCTAGTTGGTTGGGGCCGGCGTGTAGAAATACAGTTCTAAGGCAAACCCATAAACAGGTCTATAAATCACAAAAAGGACAAGTCCGTTTACCAGCCTTCCTAAAAGTCCCCTCTTGCAAACCCGCCCCATTCGCTTTAATCATCAACTTTACCACAAATAAAAAAGAGTGCAGAAAAACTCGCCTATAGATCGCCCACAATTTGGGCAAATAGGTGTACCTTATGGCTGTATGTAAATGGCCTTAAAATAGATGAACCGTGAGAGAGCATCATTAGGCATATTCTTCCCCAATCACGATTAAATTAAATTCATCAAAATAATTTTTATGTATAAAAAGCGGAAATGACAAGAACCAACAGGGCACAAATGGAACAAATCTTAAAAGACATGGTACAATAACGGTATATTGAATAGATAAGCCATTAGACGGATGGAACATGTGCGAAGATGAGGAGCATCACGGATTCGGCAATTATAATACTTTAAACGAGGTTAAGGAGAGACGGAAACGGAGGCTTGGATTTATGATTGTAAAAAGGTGGACCCAAGGAATTTCAGCATAATAAATAGCCCACATCTCCATATGTATATGGTATAGGTATAAGTGTAGCAAGGTTGGGGGGAAGGGGGGTAAACGAGCTGAGAAATGGGAATGTCGAAGGTGCGCATGTGTGTGTGTGAGTTTTTGCAAGGTTAGAGAAGAGCAGTTTGGTGGGAGGTCAATGCGGCCAAATTCACCAAAATGGATACGGAGAAGGTATGCGAATTGGAAAAAGAGACTGTTGCAAAAAAAAAATTTAAAAAAAACACTCGCAGTATTAAAATAGGGGAAAATATATCATAGTAATAGTAGTAAAAAGCAATGCTGTAGTAGTGGGCGCACGGGAAGGGGGGAGAAGGAGAGTGGCGATGGCTTGGGAGCCGCGGAGGCGAATGATGAAGCCCCAACAAATTACAGGGCGTTTTTACTGGTAAGGTAATCGAATTTCTTGAATGTATAGCCGACGAACGCCAGATCCTTCTGTTTGGAAATATTTTCGTGGGTAGTATCAAGATCCATACCCTGCTCATCAACCCCGCTCGGACCCCCGATCCCAGCACCTACTCCGCCTCCACCAGCCTTGGCGGCGTCCTTCTCCAGTTCGTCGGTGGGGAAATAGGAGGTGTCGGTAATCGACGATAACTTAGGCACAATAATGGGTCGCGTGCTCCGAATGTGCTCCCAATCAACGCCACGGAAGAAGGGGTGCTGCTTAATTTCGTGAGCCCCATTACGGCCCAGGCGGAATTGACGGTCGCACATGAGTCGCCGCATAAGATCAATGGCCTCTACCGAGATGTGATGGTCGCACCGGAAGGATAGGAATTCACGCCAGTGCATGATTTTGCGGTAGGTTTCAGTCTGGCTGCCCGATAGGAATGGTGGGCACCCGACCAGGCACTCATACATAATGGCACCGAGGGACCACCAGTCACATTCCTTACCGTAGCCCTGTTGCATAAAAATCTCGGGCGCGATATAGTCGGGGGTGCCCACGGTGGAGTAGGCCATTTGGCGCCGGTTCTGCTTCCACGTTTGGATTTTCTCCTTATCACTGAAAGTCAGGCTGATTAGTGGGGAGGCCTGGGTGTGGTCTTCCGGCTGGCCATGGTCTACGTCAATGTCGTTTTCGCCGGCCTGGGTCTGGTGATCTTCCTTCTCGATATTCTCCCAAAGCCGCTGGTAGTACGATGAATCATGGGTCTTGTGGAATCCGGTGGAGAGGCCAAAGTCGGAGAGCTTAACATGACCGTCCTTGTCAATAAGGATATTATCGGGTTTAATATCGCGGTGGATGAACCCTAGGCGGTGAACATCTTCAATGGCCAGTACACACTCGGCCATGTAGAAGCGGGTGAGGTCTTCGGGGAAAATATCGAGTTTGATTAGCATGGTCATCATGTCGCCACCGGGGAGAAATTCCATAATTAGGTATAGGTAGCGGGGGTCCTGGAAGGAAAAGTACAGCTGGACTACCCAAGGTGAGTCGGATTCGGCCAGGAGATCCCGCTCTGCTTTAACATGGGCCAGTTGATCTTTTTTGACCATATCGGTTTTTCGGAGCATCTTCATGGCGTAAATCTTGCCAGTGTCCCGTTTCTGAACAAGGCGGACTTCACCAAAGGCGCCACGACCAATAACTTTAATGGTGATGAAGTCGATCAACCCCAGCTTGGTTCGCCGTAGCCGGAGGAAATCCGACTCTTTGCGGCCCAATTTCATTAGCTGGCGAAGTTTACGTTCGTCGGAGCCACCTTCCTTCTCGACCTTTTGTTCTAATTCCAGGCGGCTAATGATGGAGAGGAAATGGGAAGAAAGAAAGGGGGTGGGGAAGGAAGGTGTTATAAATTAATCAAAGGGCTCAATTGTGGCTGGATTAGGAATGGGGCATGTGGAGCTTGGTGATGAACACTCCGGGGCCGTAAATCGGTGGCGGATAAAGACGACGGGGGTGCTCTGAAGGCCTTAACAAAGAGACCCTCGAACGCAAAGCGCAATTGACAGGTGCCAGAAGAGAGATGCGTGGATGGAGGCTCGCGTATACAATGTCTAAAAGCGTCTAGTAAAGGCACTTACCGCTGGTTCCGTTCACGGCATTGCGAGACGATATTTGAGTAGTAGTGTTGTAGTTTGTACTTGGCGACGGCAGTGCGCTCCATGACGCTCTTGGGGAAGCCCCGGGTGGACCGGTCAAAATGAATTTCGGTAGGGGTGGCTTCAGTGGGAGTGGGTGGTGGGTGAGCAGGAGGATGCGGTTGCACTGGGTGTTGGTGTTGCTGCTGCTGGAAGTGTTGTTGTTGGTACTGTAGTTGCTGTTGCTGTTGCTGTGTAAGGGCAGCAGGTGGCTGGTGGGGCTGGAAACCTTGGTGGGGGTGGTGCAGTAGCTGCTGGAATTGGTGGATAAAGCCGTGGGGGTGGGCGGGGTTAGAGGCAGTAACGGTAGAGTCGGTGTCCATTCTCGAGCCGTATTGAGAGTAGTTGCTGACCCCTTGGGGACGCGGGCCATGCTCCATGGCATAGGTGGCCTCCGAAGGATAGGCAGCGCCGGGCTGTGTGTGGCCCGGGCTGGCGGTAGGGTAGCCCTGGGTGTATAAAGGATAGCCGGGGGAGTAGTCAGAGGGGTAGGCGGGATTGGCAGGGGTTTGGCCAAAGGTATTGGCGTTGGGGCGGATAAAGGCCGATGTGGCGGGTGGGGTTTCATTGGTGCCACCGCCGGTGGGTGCGGTTGGGTAGTGCCGGTCGACGTTATCAGTAGGGATGTAGTTGTTGTACATCGTTGAGAGCACAGAGTATGCAAGCGCGAAAGGGGGGAGGGGCAATGTAGGGTCTATGCGGTCTCTGAATATCTAAACGGCAATAAATAAGGGATACAAAAGGAAGTCAATGTAATAGACGTAGAAGCCGGAGTATGAAATAAAGGAAAAGGAGACAAGATGAACCCAGGTTGGACACACTAGCAAGGACTAGGGGAAATCAGCGGAGATGAAAGAGAAAGAATGAATGAATGAAAGCAAAGAAGAGAGGAAAAGAAAATATGGTGAAGAGCGAAAGTGAGAGGAGGGTGAGAGAGAGTGTGTGTGTGAGGAAGATAACTGGGGGAGAAGGGTAGTGAAAGAGAGAAGGGAGAAAGTAAAAGAGAGGAGGTATAAGAGAGCTAAAGAGACAAGAAGCGGCATCATCCCCCGCCCATTAGAAAAGAGGTTCCGGTCCCTTACAACGACGGAGAGTATATGCGCATATCTCGAGAGATACCTTACGCCCAAACTAGTTGAAGCGGGTATGATCGGGTTGGTACGACCTGGCGCTGTGCCTCGAGCATACAGCCCCAGTTAAAGAGATGAAGGGCGGCAGACCAACATAGTGGGTACTCCACATATGTGTGTATAAATAGCATCAGATAAGGTACCTCTGAGTCAAGCGGCCGGTGGTTTTCGGCTACACGAGTTGCGTTCCTTCTGGGATAAGATGGCACATGCGAGTAGAAAAGCCCACGCACACATGGGTAAGAAATAGAGAGGAAAGTAGCCCTCAGTCGATCACATTATAGGACCTTTTCACAATTCATTTAACCGAACATTCGACAGAAAATCTACTAGTATGTGAGTGTGGCACCTCTAGGGGCCGGTTGGGTAATAAGGTTTTGTTCAGCGGGTAGGCGAAGAGGGGGGGGTAATGGACATCTCATACCGGGTGCATTAGAGAGGTATGTCCCAGATCGGGCAGTGCAAAATAAGAGAAGGAGTGGGCGAGAGGCCGCGCTGGTAGTGGTAGTGGTGGGGATGATGGTGGCGGGGGAGGGTTACAATCGGTTTGTTTACGGGATACGGCCGATCGGTGGGATATAGATAAATATGCCTTAATCAATTAAGCGATGAGCACACCTCCGCGTCGTTTGGTTCCCGTATATACTCCATTTCATAAGATAACTTAGCGTAATATCGCGCGGGCCCTGCTATTTCCTGGGATCTAAGCAGGAGACGGTAAGGAAGAGCGTGCATGCACAGTAGCTGCACATTATACAGATCTTTTATATATAAAAAATCAAGAATCGGTCTAGTCCCGGGCCGCTAACTCGCCGCGTTACAGCCTATATAAACTGGGAGACGGTCAAAGGGGGGGGTGTATGCTAAAAATGGGGGAGAGCCAACCGAGCTGGTCACTCTCTGTTCCAATCGCTGTGGGAAGAATGTGGCCTATTCGCAGCCAATTTAAGGGTTAAAAATAGCCCGGGATTACACACCCGCCCCATAGTCCATTGTGTATGGGTGACCGCCTATTGTTCATCCACTAGAGGCCGTCAATACCAGCCGGATCAAGGGGTGTGAGTGGTATACAGTTGCATCGACCCTCCTAATGGTGCGGCTTCGGTTCCGCACGCCGAACCCCTGAGTGCCCCCTCCTCTTCCGTTGGCCAACGACGACGACACCTTCACCACCTCCTTACCATCATCCGTACGCCTGAACTTACGGTGGAAAGGGTGTGCGATGATGGGATAGTAAAATAGAGGGGGTGGGTGTTTAGCCCACGGGGCCAGACAAAAAACCGCAATCCTTCCCCAACCTTACTTCACCTCCACTGCAACAGTGGCTTTCCTTTAATTCCCGTCGGCCTTGCTTTGGTTCCCCCGCATATGCTCTTGGCTCCCTGGTTAAGTTCTCCCGCATATACTGCCCTTCGTCCCTTGGCTAGGTTCTTCTGCATATATTCTTCGTCATTCACCGCTTTCTTCTAAGTATACAGGCTTAGTCCATCCATATTCTCGCACATGTCGACCTGACTGTGTCCACGGGGTTAGCGCACGTTCTTCTACTTCCTTTTTTCGCCTGTCAGTTGGGCTCTGAAGACACCTTGAGAGCTTCCCTTCCACTTGCCACCGCCTCTTCTCTTTCCCTTTCTCTGTTTTCTCCTCCTACGTTCTCCTTTATCTATACTTACGCTGTTCCCCCTATCTAACTGTAGAGTCCCATCCGTATTCTTGTGGTTTTTTCGTCTGCCTCGCACGTGTGGCCCACAGTTCTGTTTCTACCTGAAAGTCACCCTCCATGGACGATCCTTACGACTTGGACATCGAGGGCGTCCGTTTAGCCGACCTGCCCTATTTCTACCGTTCGGCCCTCACCGAGCTCAAGCAGGACCTGGACGAGGGCGACATCACCCAGAAGGGGTTCCAAAAGAAACGCCGCCAGATTCTCCTGACTTACCTGCGGGGCCAACAGTACGCCGAACAAAGCGTCCGCTCCGACCTGAGCCCCACCTCCCTCACTCGCCCGGCCGACCATGGTTCATTCGCCCTCTCTTCCAGCACTGCCCCCGCCCCTTCCGAATTGTCCCCAGCGGCACCCCTGGTGACGTATTCGCCTGCCTTGTCCGCCACGACCCATACCGGCCCGTATGCATCTTACTCCTCCCGGCCCCTGTCCTCCCACAATTCGTCCCCTTCCACCACCACCTCCCCGAACCTGGCCGGCCTCGATTTCGACATTCTACTCAACCACATCTCCGATATCCCCAGCCGGTCGTCCAGTTTACTGCGGACCGCCTCCACAAACAGGGCTAGACCTCCCCCACCGGCGCGTGCTGCTTCGTCAGCCCAGCCCCCAGCGCAAATGTCCGACCTTTATTCGCCCATTGATATCTATGCGGGAACCCGTAAATCCCCCCAGGGCCTGCCCCCGCCCGGACTGTTGGAGGACTCCGCTATCTCGGGGGCCGATTCGCAAGCGTCAGGCTCCACTCCGGCCTCGCAACCCTCCGAAACCCGGCCTTACCCTCGCGCCAGTTCCCCTGCCTTCCCACAATCACACTCGTCGCCACGAAAGGCTCCACCCCCATCGGATCCACCACCACAGGCCCCTCTGTCCAATCCCCTCAACGTCCATCACCTCAGCCCACCGGCCAAGGGCCTCAGTGATGATCAGGACTGGGATGATACCCCCATTTTACCCACCCCACCTCCCCGTCCTTCCCGCCTATCAAGTAGCCCATCGCCCCTGGGAATTACCCCGCCACGCCCGCCCCGTTCTCGGCAACGCTCCGTTAATACCGAAAATCTGCAAAGGGCGGTCCACGTATCGGACCCCGGGCCGGTCTCCCCTACGGCATTCAGCTCGCGTAAACCGTCGGATCCTCCAAAACCTTTCCCTCGTTTGCCGGACGAGGCTGATCCGGACGGCTTCGTAGACCGGGGTCGTCGGGAAGGCAGCCGTCTGGCCCGTCGCCCCAGCATCACGTACTCCTACAATTTGGACGATATGAACCAGCAAATTGAAGATCTGATCCTAGACCCCACTGTACCCGCTTGGAGCGAGGCCTCAAGTATTAGCTCTCCCCGGGACAGCGGTTCACCTCCCCCTATTATGACCCTCTCTTCCCCCCCATCGGAAAAGTCCAATTACGCCACCCCGCAGTTGGACCCCGCCTCCCTACTCCCGCGCGGCAGTCGGGCCGCTTCTCTGACCAGCGAGACAGGTGATTCCAGGCCCCCGAGCTCACCTTCCCGGGCCCGTCAGGTCGCATCGGCCTCCGGCCTTCGCGTAATTACCAACCTGTCCTCACAGGACTTAAGTACCCCTCCTGTGGCTCGCCCAGTCCAGCCCCAGCCTCAGACCCAGTCCCAACCCCCTCGACAGCCACCCCCGCTGACCATGCCGGTTCCGTCCACTGGTGATATTGATTCATTAGTCTATCACCTACCCGGGACCGCCCCCAGGCAATTGCGCATCGCCAATTTACCCGATGCCTCGGATAGCTCGTCCGACTCGGATACTGGCCCAACGACTCCAGTCCGCAAACAGAACCCTGGCGTAGGGGTCAGATCAAGCCCATCCCGCCCGCCACGCTTTGTTCCCCCACAGCACCTCACCACTTCGGAGATCCATATCCAACGGAAGCTAACCCCCAGAAACGTGGTTAATGGTTCCGTGTCGGATTCGGATTCCGATTCCGACGATTATAACGCGGGTAGCCGGATGGCCCCGAGAAGACCCACCAATCCCTCCGAGCCAGGCCCTCCCATGTCAATAGCACTTAAGGGCAACCAGTCTGGTATGCTGGCCAAAGTGTCCAATGGTCCTGGCCCCACCAACCCTTTAGCCACCGGTGCCGCCTCTGCCAGCACCGCCACATCTCTTACCACGACCGCCCAGGACACTGCCGTCACCAACCCCACGATTAACTACTTTAACCTCAGAGCACCCGCCTCCCCGAGCCGTTCCCAAGAGGCAGCCGTGGACAGTGTTACTCAGCCAGCTGATCCGGCCCAGAGCCAACCTCTCGGCGCGGACAGCCTTCCTAAAACTGACTGGATCGCCGATAAGGTGCAGGACGAACTCCTCCGGGCTCTCCGACCCCCTAAGCCCCCCACCTTCCAGGTCCAGTCCCATTCAGTGGCCCGCAATATCCCCGCGGGAGCTTACAGTCCGGGCCTCAAGTTCCTGATGGATAACTTCACCAGTCTCCCCGGCTTGCTAAAATACCGCGCCATCCAAACCCCCAAAACCCTCGCCTATATGGGCATTGATAACAAGGGCAAAGAAGGGATGTCCATCACTTGGCAGCGACTCTACCAGAGGACCGAGCGCATCGTTAAGCTACTCCGCAACAAAGGGGTAGTGTGCAAGGGGGACCGCGTCGCCTTGGTGTACCGTAAATCTGAAGTTATCGATTTCTTGGTGGCCTTCTACGGTGTCATGAGCGCAGGGATGTGCGCGGTGCCTATGGTGGCTACCGATTCATTGGCTGAAATGATCGATATTCTCAATGTAACGCAGACCCGGGTGGTCCTAACCACCGACCTGAATATTAAAGTGCTGACCCGCGACCTGGCCCAGGCCGGCGTACCCGCCCCGGGGAATAATTCTTCCAACAACCGCGCCAGTAGCGGTGGGAGTGCCTTTCCGTCGGGTTGGCCGGCAGATATCGAGTGGGTTAAGACCAACGACCTGGGCGGGGCTACGACCTCCTATTCCACCGCCAGCCCTAGTATTCCTCGCACCAATGGTTCTCTGGTTGGGCACAACCTGACCAATCCGTCGGCTGTCAGTCTTCTTTCCAACCACCACGTGTATATTGGTGGAGGGGGCGCCGGTAATCCACCGGCCTCCTCCATGTCTACCAGCGCGGTACCCAGCACTATCAACCAAAATGCGGTTCAACTCGGTGCCCATGACCTGGCCTACATTGAGTTTTCCAAGTCTCCCAACGGCGAGCTGAAAGGGGTTCAAATCACCCATGGGTCGATTATGCAACAGTGTTTGGCGACTACCCTGCAACTATCCCAAACCACAGACGAGGATTTCCAACCGTCCCAACAATCTACCGCTGGGGGTCATGGTAACTCCACTGGAACCAGCGGTGGTGGCGCTAGTGCAGCAGCCTCACCCATCAATAGCACCATGCTAGCTGGTACTAAGATCACGGACACTCTGAATCGGACGCTGAACCAGGTGACACGGAATGCCACCCGATCCATGGACGCCTCAGGCAGCCCCCAGGACGCCCGGCCGAAACCATCCGACCTTCAAATGAAAAACCGCCATTCGGTGTATACTGCGACAGGGGGCGGCACCACTCAGTCGCTGGGTACAGCCACGGGAGTTGGAATTGGTGGGGGACCAGCGGGTGGGGCCCACCGTCGCTCCCCCTTTGGAAAGGATAAAAGTTCTGGCGCTTACAACCTCCGGAAGAGTTTAGGCCACACCTTCGCCCGGATGCCCATCCCGCGTCCCCTAAGCGGAGTCGGCACCCCCGGGCATCGTGATGGAGGGGCTGCCGACCCCATGGATACTTCCATGGAAGGCGGTGATATGGATGATGACGATATCGTGTCTCCCGCTGGCGATGGGCCAGCCTACTTTAATTCCGTGTCGAGTGCCGGTTCAACCGGTAGACTCCGCGGCCGCCTTACGCGCCGCCAGGTCGAATCGACTTCCGCCTTGGGCCTGGATAATTATGTGGAAGTTGCCCATGACAGCGCCCAGGTAGTTTTAGTGTCCCTCGACCCCCGGCAACACTTGGGGCTTCTAATGGGCGGCCTATTGGGGGTGTTTGCCGGCCACCCCACGTTTTTCATGAACTCAAGCGTGCTGGAAATTCCGGGGGTCTGGATTCATATGATGACCAAGTACCATGTTACAATCGCCGTGGCCGACTACGCGGGCCTGGGCCACGTGCTTTCATCAGCCATTGACGAGCCCGACTTAATCAACCAGTTCAACCGCAAAGTGTCACCTAATTTGGAACGACTTCACCAAATTATGATTGACGCCATGTACATTGAGCCCGAATTCCACGAGCAGTTCAACCGCGCCGTCTTACATCCTTTCGGGTGTCCCTACAAATCGATCCAATACACCCAAGGTCGGTCGGTGGTGACCCCCATTCTTTCCCTCCCCGAACACGGTAGTATCATGATGTGCACGCGTAACATATTCGACGATTACCTGGAAGATGGCCCTGAAACGGAAGAAGATCGTAATAGAAATCGAGCAGACGAGTCGTCGACTGCCTCCCTCCGGGGCGGACAAGGTGGCCCCCTCTCGCCGAACGAGTTTGGTGGCAGTAGTAGCCAGGGACCTCGGTCCATGGGAACTCCGGGTGTTCAGTTTTCCGAGAATGTCAAATTTGGCCCTTCCACGTCGTTGTCATTGTCGACACCGGACACCCCCGCCGATGGTGGTCGGGGACCGTTGGATTCTGATCTTTTCGCCCAAGCTCAACGTGTCAAAGATCATCGTCGGACTCGGTCGGCTCGATTCAAGGAACTCTGGGAATTTACACTGGATCGCGCTGCTCTTCGCAAGAACCGAGTGGTGGTGGTGCCACCGTCAAACACTTCTACGGGAGCAGCGGGAATGGGTTCCGAGGGTAACCACTCTGCCTTAGGTAGAGCGAACGGTGATCACTTACCCGGAGGAGGCGTGGGGGGTGCTGTTGCAGATACGATGATAGGTGGTCAAGAAGCCGCGGCGGGGGGTGATTATACCGATGCACTCATGGATCAGTTAATTGCCGATATGAATCGGGACCACTCGCAGATTGCCGGTAGTGCCGGATTGGGGGGAGCTGCCGATGCTCGCCCCAGTAAGTCTCGAGCTGGCAATGGCATTTCCTTCAGTCCCGACTTGCAATCCCCAACTTCCGATATCTCCTCCGCCCCTGGCGGCGGAATTCCTCGCTCCGAACTCGAAGTGGTCAAGGTCCACTCCTTCGGTCGTCCGGCGTTTTTAACCAACGTGGTGATTGTCAATCCTAATACCAAGGAGCTTTGCGAGGCTGACCAAGTGGGCGAGATTTGGATCGATTGTCCCGCGCTTGGGGCCGGGTTTTGGGCCCTCCCTAAATTAAGCCAGGCCATCTTTTACGCTCGTTACCGGTACTATGTGCCTGATACGTCAGCATCGACGGGACCGGGTAGCCATCATCCAATGGACACGAGCCTAGACGACGGGGGACTGGTCCAGGGCCCACTGGCATCGTCCTCACCCCCCTTCAGCTCAGCTGACTCATTCTCTGAATCCACTTTACCGATGGTTGAGGCCACTTCCGACCAAACATTCCTACGTTCGGGTTTGATGGGGACTCTGATTAACGGATGCTTAGTGGTGCTGGGGGTGTTTGAGGATCGTATCCAGCAGACTTTAATTCCCGAGAAATCCGACGCCGGTCAAGTCGTGGTGTCCGCATTGGATGATACTGCAGTCAGTAACTACGACCAGCCTATGGCCATGGATGCCAAAACTCCCCGGCCACCGCCCGTCCAAACTTCTGGCTTATTAAATCCTATGAATGGCATTCCGGAAGTCCTTGACCGCGACCTTGACCCCGAACCGTGCCTCTTCTTCCATTACCGCCGCGACGTGGTCCACACCGTTAAGAACAATATCAGTCTCGTCGGTGAATGCACTGCTTTTGAACTATTCGTCAACGATTCCTACCTGCCTGTTTTTCTGGTGGAAACCCGCGCTTCTGAGTCCGATATGCCCCGACTGTGTGACGATGTTTACGCGGTCCTGGTGGAGCGCCACTATTTGTACCCCTACGCCGTCTGTGCCTGCGCGACGGATGCCCTGCCCCGTGCTTACGAATACGGTAAGCGGGTTGTCAATGCCCACCTATGCCAGACCCGTTTCGAAAAGGGCGCCATTGCCATTGGCTATTCGCGACTGAGCTTCAATCGCATTGCGCTGAATATTCCTACTCTGCAGGACTTGGCTAATATGGATATCAACAACCGGTTCCCGCCTGCCGGGGGCATGGTTATGGCACAGGACGGGTCGGGGCAATTGCACGACCCCAACGCCTATGGACGGTGGTTGCAACATACTAGTTTGGAACTTAGCCTTCCCAGTACAGACGAACGCACTGGTCGTGATTTGCAGCAGTTTACCAATGTCGTAGAGGTTCTCAACTGGCGGGCCACTGTCGCTCCCTCCGAAATCGCCCTCACGTATTTCGAGGGCAAGAAACGTAATTCGTTAGCAACGGGCTCGCCTACGACTACCGTCACCTTCCATAAATTGGTCCAGAAAGTGGCCAGCTTGGTGCAATATCTGACTGACAAGAATGGGATTCGCCAGGGCGACCACGTTATTGCCATGTTACCCGTGGAACCCGAATTAGTCTACGCCATTCACGCCTGTTTGGCTATTGGTGCAGTTGTGATCCCTCTAGCCATCCCGGATGAGAAATGGATTCAGGAAGATTTGGTGCAGTTTATGGATGCTGTACAGCAGTTCAACGTTCACCACTTGCTGGTGAATACCGAGGTGGACTTGATGTTCAAATCCAAGCCATTCCAACGGTTTACCCGCGGCCTGAACCGGATTAATGTGTCCAAATGTCCAAAGGCCCATAAATCCGGCGGTTTCTTGGGGGGTAAGACGGCTCCGCTCACCCTCAACCCGGTTCGCACCTCGGGATCCCCCACTCATGTTGCTCTAATCACCGCTTGCCCGCCTGGCCCCGATGATGTTCACCCGCAGTTTGTGAAGCTATCCCACGGCAATATGCTCGCCTTCTGTCGCCAACTGAGGAGTGATTTCCAGATGCCCGCGGGTCACCCCGTACTTGCTTCCACCCGCTGCTACTACGGCTACGGTCTCCTGCAGCTCGCCATCTTGGGTATCTTTAACGGCTGCAACACTATCCTGTATCCGTATGCGGATTTCCTCGAACAACCCCACCACTGGTTTGAGCTACTCCAGCGGTACAAGGTCAAGGACGCTTTGGCGACCTACACCATGTTTGAACGAGCCGTGAGCCGCATGAGCTACTCGGATAATCGCACGTTTACTCTGCATAATTTGCGTAATTTGAGCGTTGTACTCGACGACCGGGCCATCCCCGCATACTACACCTCCCTAGCCGGTTATTTCCTCTCCAACCGACTGGAAGAGACCGCCATTAATAATTTGTATTCACATCCCATGAACGCTGTAGTCAGTACACGCGCCTACATGGGTATTAAAGCCGCCACGCTCCGGCTCTGCCTTACCCGTCTTCGCCGTGGCCGGGCCGTTGCCCTTAGTAACGACGACCGGGATAGTCCTGCCTTGCTCATTCAGGATAGCGGTAAGGTAGCGAGCAATTCCATGGTGGCGGTGGTCAATCCTTACACCCGCCAAATTTGCGTGTCGGGTGAAATTGGCGAAATCTGGGTGTATAGCCTGGGTAATGCCGTGGGGTATAGTCATAAACTGAGGGTCGATAGTACGTCGGCGGTGCTACCGCCTAGTCTCACTCAACCACCCGCCATGGGCTCAACCGGGGCTGGAACCAGTGGGGGTGGAAGTCAAAAACCCCTGATTTCCGGCACCCATTTCCGTGGGGAGGTCGAACTGGGCACTTCCCAAATTATGGACTACATCCAAGGGGGTGATCCTCAATATGCCTACGTGCGAACCGGTGACCTCGGTTTCCTCTATATTGACCCGACATCGGGCACCAGTGTAGTCAACGGGGTCCCTGAAGAGCCTCTGTTGTACGTTCTCGGCCGCATGTGCGATTCGTTCCAAACGGCCAATGGTGGCCTGACCTACTTTGTCCCCGACGTTGAATTGACCGTCGAACGGGCCCATCCCCTTCTAGAAAACAACGGCTGTGTCTTGTTCCGAACCCGCACGAAGGGTCCCGGAAAGGTGAATCAGATTACCGTCCATAATAATCAGGCATCAATTCGACCGACTATTTCGTATCCCGCCGGCAACGATAGCACCAGCGGTCGCACCTCTACGAGTGGTGCAGTCGGTGGTGGCCACGGCCACGGCGTTGGTATGAGCGGACATTTTTCCATTTCTGAGCATATGGCGGGTGCGTCCAAGAGCCGCTATTCCGTCGCATCAACAAATTCGGATTTCCAAGGGTTTGCCCCACCACCGCATTTCAATGAATACGGAGTATCCAACCGCTCATCGGCCTCCTTCCATCCGCCCGGCGCCGGCGGACACGGTAGCCATGGTCCCAGCCATGGACATCCTAATCGGCCTGCCCCTACTTCTATTCAACAGCCGCTGCCCCCACCCGACAATCGCGAGCGCCTCGTGGTAGTCGCTTCCGTTCTTCGCTATACCGAAACGGACATTTGCCATGTGGCTAATTTAGCCCCCTTGGTTATCGACGCGGTCCTAGAAGAGCATAATTTGGTTCTTGATGAATTATTGTTTATTCCGGCCTCTACGATTCCGAAATCCCGGACCCATGAGAAACGCCGGTCGTGGGTTAAGCGGGTGTATGAAGATGGGCCAATTAATGTTTTGTCCCGACATGTCATTACCCCGCCTTAGTCTAAATATACTTTTTTATTTGATGCTCCCGCCCCTTTATGCGTGAAATTTGGGGACCAATATTAACGCTATGCTAGGCTGCCGCGTTTTTTATTGAATCATTTTATCTTCCTTCCTAAAAATTCCCCCCTCCCCCTTGTTACATAGATTACTATTATTACTTTTTTGCAAAGTTGCTCACTTAAGTTTAGATATTTGCAACAACACATTATAACCAAGCCTTAGAGACATTGGCCCGGCCATAGCTTCTCCTCTACTTTATTACCCTCTTATTATTCTTATTATTTCAATATTTTAATCATACATAGTACCCGTCTGTTCAATGATGATTTTGCTAAGGTCCTTCTATATCACCTCTCGTGATCATCCCATTTTTCTATTATCCGTGGATGCCGCCTCGCGCCTTAAGAACTGAGGAATTACATACTTTTAATATTTAGGTATCATTTATAGTATTGCAACGTACAAATAACCAATCAATATATATGTTTTATTGGCTTAATCTTCCACGGAACGTATTTTATTTGAGAGAGACCATGTTAGAAAACATCGACGGTGAGTGTTCGATATGTTTTTATATACATATTTTTACGATTGTAACAGTAGGAAATGGATCAGAGTGTGGAAAACCAAAAACAAAGTTAGACATCATTTTTCAAAAAGGAACATACAAGAAGCGAGGACGATATATATAGTGATGTAGTGGCATGTAAAAAAATATATACAAATGACATCAAAAAAAAGGGAGCGTGGTTTTAAATCTGTACAGCTCGAAGATTTCTATATAATAGAGTGTGTGCTGAAGATGGGGTTTAGTTTCATTCGCGTTGATCTGGGTTTTGGTTTTAGTTCTGACCCTCGTCTTCACTGTCCCACTCACTCCACTCGCCGTCATCATCGCCGCTGTAGTCATTGTCGCTGTAGTCTTCTTCCTGGTCGTGGTCGCGGCGGTAGGCCTGCTGTTCGATATCTTCGCCGCCGCGGTTGCGGCCGTGGTCGTAGCTGCGGCGGTAGAGAGCCTGACCATCCCACTCATCTTCCTCCTGGCTATCCCATTCATCCTCCTCCTCTTGACCCTCGCCTTCGTAATCGTGGTCGTGGCCGTGGCTGTGGTCGCGGCGGTAGAGAGCCTGGCCAATGCCGCTATTTTCCTCCCGGTTGTCCCACTCATAATCTTCCTGGTCTTCGCCTTCGTAGTCGTAATAATGGCGGTAGAGAGCCTGGTCAGGAGTGGCTTCGTTCTCCTCCTGGTTGACCCATTCGTCATCCCAGCTAGGGAGTTCTTCGCCACCATCTTCGTTATCTTCGACTTCCCCACGATGGTCGAAGCGTTGGAAACCGGTCGTCAAACCATCCCGTTTGATATGCTGGTGTTGGTGCTCCGTCGGAGTCGACAGGTCACCAGTCAGACTCGCCTTCGGGTTAGTGGCATCAATGGCAGTGACGGTAGACTGAGAATGGGCCACGGGGGCGGAGTGGACCAGTGCGGTGTGAAGCACGAGAAGCAAAGCAGCGATGGAGACCTTCATGGTGACAGGAAAATCAATGGACTTTCAGTAGTGGTGTAAAAATAAAATAGAGGTGCAATATTCCCAAGGAACAATCTGGGGGAGATGGATTTGTTGGTTGCTGAGGGCTCAAGAGAGATAGGATGGAAGATGAAGCGGATGATGTTGAAAATAAAGGACGCGGGGTTCCGGGTTTATATAGGCACGGTGCGATATCAGGGTTGGCATGTTACTGCTAGCTATTAGAACCTCTATGCCTCACTCCGGATAGCCTTGGCTGACTTCGTTGAAGTAAGTGGCCGACAAGTGGAAACGTAGGGTATTTTTACTTGGAGGCGTCATTTCGTTCATTATGGACTTCTATTTATAGGAGACCCGCGAGATCGCATGGCAAAGCCGCTAAAATTACGGCATCGGTAATACGGAAGCTGTTCGGTGATCGGCCTGTGCACCCCGACTACTGTCACCGCCGAAGACTCAGCCGAGGCCCCTCTTCCACTTCGGCGTTACATGCACTGCATCATTGGGAATTCTTAGTGGGGCATCAGTTTCCGATTATTATACACTATATATATATATATAATAGAGCGCGGACTTTAGGGCGAGGGTAGACTACACAGCCTTGGCCGATTGGTCACACTTTCGGGCTAACTTAATCCCGACTTTCGCGGACAGTCTATGACCTACTTCCTTTTCTCCACGGCTTATCACAGGTGGGGTTTTTTAACCGTCCGAGGCCCTAGGGCTCACCGATAATGTTCTAAATATCCATTCGGCTACCCGTATCCCCGCTAAAATAATGCTCCAGACTACTGATGGGAAGTAAACCATACTATCTAGGGGCTCTTCTAAGGTAAGGGTCAGGGCCTTTGCGGCTATATGGCATATAATGGGCCGCCTACTATATTCCATTAGATAAGTCCACCTGGTAGTTTGAGTATTTGGCTATCATGCCGCTCCACATATTTTCGGTTAGTATTATCATATCCTCCTTTCCTTAATTCCCCTTTAGTCTATTGATTTGGGCTTGTCAGTACATGAACCCGGACATTCATTGAGACGAACTTAACACAGTTCATCCACACCGCGCGACAACCCATTCTGTACCACCCACCACATCTTTTATAGTAAGTGGAATGGCCCTGTGAGCCGCTTTACACATGGGCGGTCTCTCGGAGGTGCTAGTTGGCAACATCGTTGACATTCTAGCCGCAAACCTCTTAGCCTCGCCCTATCGCCCTGGTCTAACTCTGGAGCGCTTATCGCAATGGAAGTGGTCAAAGAGGATGGCTAGTTCCAGTCAAACGGGCCGATTAAGAATGAGGGCATGGCTCTTGGAAAGCAAGTGAGTCGGTCGATACTGGCCTGTCCCCCCCCCTCCCTATGCAACATTACAAATCTATTATAGCCAATTAGGCAACTATTGTATTAGCGTAATGCTTCTGCAGGGAGGGAGCCACACACACAGGCCTCGTCTTCCTAGGCCACGGGTAAGAAAAGCGTCCGATGTCAATTATCTAGGCACTGGTGGTTTGTTAAGTGAAGAACGGCCTTTAGTCCGACGGAGGAATCCCCTCCAAGTTGGCCACATGCTGGACAACCCTGGGGGAACTGAGGCCCCAATGACCAGCAGGACAGGTTAGGGGACCTCATTGTGCCATCCAATAGTATCCTTTCAACGTTGGTTCCCATTCCCATTTACGCTATTCACCTTTGCATTTACATACTCTAACACTATTTTCCATTGCTATTGCATATGGGCAGTCAATTTTTCACCCACTCTTAGACAACATCTCTCCTGAGAAGCCTGTTATCGCAATGGACACCACTGCCCAGGCATTCTGGACCAACCTATTTACCTCGCCTTTCCTCCCCGATGCCGTCGTCTACTTGGACCGAGCGGTGCAAAAAGCCGCTCCCTGGCTCCGCCCTAACTTAATAGCCGAACTCTACGGCCCACCTGGGTCGACAGCCCCCGAAGGCGGAGCTCGTCTGGTCAAGGGACTCCAGGATGAGGTTGACCGTATTATTTTGGCCAGCCCTCCTTCTGCTCGACAGGCCGACCCTAGCGATACGGACGAGGGTGAAGAGGAGGAGGAGGGCGAAGGCTGGGGGGATTGGGATTGGGGACCGGACGCGGGGGCCGGTTCCAAAGACAAGCAGCACCCGAGCCCCAACACCTCCGGTGACCATGATGGCCAACCCCTACTATCGTCCCCCCCCCTCCCTTTACCGTTAGGCCTACCGGAACCATCGGTGGCGATCGTCTGTCTGGCTCGGGATATCCGTCACTACGAAGCGGAGCTGCAAATTCTCCTTCGTCACCATCGGTATTCCGAATTCCATATCTTCACGGGGGTACCGGAACCTCTCCAACGGGGCCTCACTGGAAGTCCAGGTACGGTAGTAGCAGAGCCATCATCCCCCCGGCGGTCTCTGCTGAGCCCCTCGGGACGGTCGCGCTCCGGCAGCCGCTCCGATCATGACGCCCTCCTATCCTCATTTGATTCGATGATAGCCGTCATTAGGCATTGGTCTCAACCACCTCCCCCCACTCACCCTCATGCAGCGTCTTCTTCAACCAACGCTGATCACCCGCCGCCACCTAGTGTCCACATTTATTACGCCCCCCTCAACCACGCTGCGTTGACTCCGGACGTGTTCACGCTGCCGGACTGCGACCACTTATTTTCCCCCGCCGTACCTGATACCGCCGAGTCCGCCGAACAACTGGCCCAGCTGTACGTCCAAGTGACCGACCAGGCCCGTGAATTGAGTCAGACCCTAATGGCATTTTTCCATGGCCAAGGCCAGCGACCCGAATTATTCACCTTGGGCAAATTCGCCCGCAAGGTGGCGGTGGGTATGGCTGAGCAATTGATTCATAGTCCCATACCGACGGGCCCTACGCCAAAGACGCCCGTATCCTTGATTATGGTCGACCGGAGTCTGGATTTGGTGGCACCGGTCATGCATACCGACCACCTGGCCGACCAATTGTTCCAGGCGCTGCCTAAATTGGGCGAAAATCCCATCGACCGGGAAGTAACCCCGCCCCACGCTCACTCAGCGGACGGTAACAACAGTACCTCGGGAGGGGGGGCGACGACTCCTTTGGGTCAGCGGGCTCGCTCGACCCCATCCCCCCTATCCACCAATACCAATACCAGCACCAATCTCTCCCAGACCCGGGTCCTGGACCGCGATGATACTCCCCCGCCCCTCCCCTATTCCCTCGCCAGTGCCCTTTCATCATACCAGCCCCACCCCTATCCGGGCCATTTCCAACTCGACCAACTCATTCCTCTCAACAGTAAAGAGGGTTTGATTCTGGTGCGCAAAAAGCTGGCGGATACGCTTGCGCAAGGTGGGCATTTCCCCAAGGTCAAACCCCCCAAGGCCCTCGGGAAAGTAACCGTTGCCCAACTCCAGAAGGTTATCACGGCCTGCAGTGGGGAGGGTTACCCCGCCCGCTGGCGCAAGTCCCTCACCCCACTCGTTACGACGACGGCGTGCATCGAAACTTTGCAGCAAGCGACGGCCCAGCAGTGGGACGACATTCGCGGAGGGATTGAAAAGGTGCTTCTATTAACCGCCCGCGCCGAAGACTTGGAGGGCGAAACGGCAGGGCCCGCTTCGGTGGAACAAAGTATCGAACGGTTGGGACGGGTTCTGGATGTGTTGCCGGACGCCTCGAGTTTTCCCCGTGCGTGGCGGGAGGTGGTGGAGGAGAAGGAAGAGGTGAAGGGGGAAAATAATGGTGGTAAAAGAGTCTCAGCTGAACCCGGGCTTTCCCCGAGCCATTCAATAACCACGCCGTACACTTTCCGGGTCGTGCTCTCCCTTTTGGTAATGGCCTATTCGATGGTGGGACCATCGGCCATCCCCCCCACCTCCACTACGTCAACTTCGGATCCGTCCTTCACCGAACCGGAGACCCACTTTCTGGATCGATTGGATACTTCATTTGAACGCTGGTGGACCCAAACTGCCTCAACCACCACCACCTCCAACTCCAACTCTAACTCCAATAATCGTGATGGCGAGGCTGCCCGCGACCGGTTTCGGGCTTGGATCCGGGATCTTTTCCGACACCTTCGACCCGTGGCCGACGCCCGTCGGGGCCTGGGTTATTTCCACCGCTTACAAACTCCCGGCGTAGCGGATCCTTATGTGCCTCTCGTTGTGCGTCTCGTCCAAGCCCTGGGGGAAACGGACCCCACGGGAGCGACCCCCTCGGAATCACCGGCCTCTCCTTTGACCGGCCGGTCCCGACACGGATCCCTGGACCAACTCGGTAAACGGCTGTTTGCCGACTTGCAATACCACCCCAGCACTTCCAAAGTCGGCGCTGGCATCGGTGCCGGTAGCGGTGGTGAGGGTACGCCGACGGGTTCAGGTATGGGTACTAGTACCGGTGGTTCGGGTCTGTCGGGCTACTTCGCCGGATTAAGTCGACTCGTTAAAACGGCTACGGCCCATCCGTTCAGTCAGACCCAGGGACCCGTTTACCTGTTCGTTGTGGGGGGCATCACCTTCTGGGAGATTCAACAGGTGCGACAGCAATTACAAAAGCATTATCCCCAGGCGCCCAAGGTAAGTAGTAACTAAAGCATTGTTTGTAACCACTTGTTTTTTTTAATAAGTCCGTTAAGTAGATGCACGCATTCCTTATTGTATCCTTTATTGATAAAACTTCGTAAGCGCACCTCATGTTTGCCTGCAACTGTCGCTGGATTTATTTATTAGCTAGCTATCCTTTACGAGGCTGTCACTAACCCCCCCTTTTTTTACAACATCTTCCCCGATCGATATGCCGGTATAATGTTTGCGATTCTAGATCATTATTGGCAGTACCGCTATTGTTAGCCACCAAGATATTGTGAACCACGTGTTCGATCTGAGCGATGATCTGTGGTAAACGATCCAACGTCGATTTTGCATCCATGTGGATAGTTTGGAACTTGGTTAGCACGTGGCCGAGTTAGTAAATATGCATGGTAGAGACGTTTGCATTAAATATTGTTCTAACTAATACATTTAGCACAAAAGAGCTGTTTTTATTGCGTGTTACTATAATCCAGCCACCCACTTTAGTTCGCTTTTTTAGTAACATACGCATTTTAACGCACCATTATTAAATCAACTGAGTAGTTAAACTGTTTTAGTGCTAACTGATAATGCGAATTTCAAAACTGATTTTCAACCCAGCCACGAGAGCATGGCTGGAGAATGGAATATGATCCTCCTACTCAAAGGTCTATTAATACAGAAACAGGGAAGTGGTTTTAGGAATGGGGGTAGGGTGGCATTGTAAGAAACGGAGGGGTAATGTGTCGAATATAATAGTAATAGTAAAATAAAGGAGTATTTGTATATATATGTATATATATATAAACAAACTAGATAGATAGGCGTAATAGAAGGAAACCGGGATTTAAACTAACAAAAACTAAGTTCTTTTAGATCAAGTGGCAGGTATCGGTAAGGATCAGGTCATTGAAAGAAAAAACATTGGGTCGTTGAGGGTACCGTAGTAGGGAAATGGCATGGCGGATAATTGGGACAAGGGGGGCCAATGTATCAAATGGGCGCTGCTGGTGCTAGATGCATAAATAGGCTGAGGTGTGTCCGGGCGAAGCGAGATAGCGTAAATAAGAAGATAACTGTACATAAAAAGAAATGAAATAAAATTCAGGTGAGTCCTTACATGGTGGATCAAGGGCACTCCGTTCCCCAGGCAAAGGATCGTTAGACACTAGCATGTCCATTACCTCGCCTTAGGGTATCGGAGTGCACTTTTCCTTTAAGGACCCCCCTCCCAATCTTGCCCCCACCGTATAGAGGAGGCGAGGGGTGAAATATTCATAGAAAAGACATGGCGCAAAAAGGGGGTGGGAGGGCAGGTATGGCATACAAAAAAAAAGTTACATGAATGGGTGCCATAAGGAATACGTATAGAAACAAGAACCCTCCGAATTGTACTAATCATCATCCTACCCCCTGAAATCGCGGGAATTTCGGTGGGGAAAAATAATATCGAACGACAAAGACAGTCGTTCGAAAGGCGGAGAGATGCGGAAAACAAAGCAAAGTCGAAAAGAAACGACAAGTTAAGAATGAAATAATCCCTGGGATCACAAATAGGTGAACGGCCAGGTGTGTTCTTCGATTATATCGCAACAAACCCTTGACAATCAGGTTGATGGATGTTGTTCAATGGCCCGGGCAAACCCGTCCAGGTCCATATCACCGGAGACACCAGTGGTGTGCATATTGTTGGACATTGGATTCGGAAAATCAGCCATGACAAATTGATTAGGCACCATGACCATGGCATCCGAAACCACCGCCGCGTTATGGTTGTGTAGCTCATTCTGCTGGTACATCATGAATTCCTGGAATTGGGCCGCGCTGAAAGGCTTGGAGGTGGTATCAACGGTAGTGTATTGGCCACTTATGAGTTGAACCTGGGAGACCGGGACTGGTGAAGCCTGGTGGGTCACCATGGAGAGTCCACCCGGGCCATCCGTCGAGTTGGCGCTAAAGGACAATTGGACTGGCGGACAGCTCGAATTCAGTGACCCCGAATGCATGGATCGATCGGGGCTTTGGCTAAGCCCATTGGTCATATAACCAGTCCCCTGGGCGGACGGCATAGAAGTACTCGAGGCTTCATGATGGGCTACCTCCCCAACCATACCGCCATAGGAAGAAGTGGCCTGGGAAACGGGAACGGGGTTAAAATTCCCCCCATTATTATTAAGAAGAGTCGAACCACCGTAAATCGCCCGATAAGTCGCTACGACTTGGCCGGTTAAATCACGATTTTCCTGGAGGGACGCTAGATTGAGTGCCACTAAGCGCCAGCCGATCTCGTTATCCATCGAATTATACTGAAGCGCCGCAGGAGACATGTGATCACCGGACTGCGACCCCGATGAACTACCCTCATTTGACATCACCATACCGTCGAGGCTCATCTGGTAGGCCAGTGGATGCACGGCATTGGCTGATTTGAAAGCAGGGGACAAGATGGAGGGATCGACTGATTGTATATCCATACGCAGGGCAAACTGGGTGGCCTGTCCATTAACAGTTACGTTAATAGTGTGGTATTCCGGGGTCGAGTGGGTCATGTTGCTACTATAGTCCACGGTGGAACGGCGAAGGGGAGAAGGGGTAGTAGCACTGGCGCCGATGCCAGAGACCGAGGTCGGGGTCGAACCAAACCCGGGGGCCATGGCTAACGTCGGGGTGGTGGGATTAGACATGTCTTCGGCCAGAGAAGGCAAGAAGTTTCCGGTAGGCGACGCATTGTGCACGCTGCTTAAACTATTGGCACGCAGACGGGTCTCCGCAAACCGATTGGCCATGCTGGAAGAAAACTGCATGGCGTGGCCGCCTGGCGCTTGGAGTCCAGCGGAAAGCGGGTAGTCAGCCGAGAGGCGCTGCATCTTGTGATCGTGCTCCACCATAGTAGCCCGGCGACGACCGAGGGCGGGAGCATTCTCTCGTAACAGCGAACCCTGGGCGTGGCTGATACTGGTCAAACCCCTAGACCCGGGTCGGTGAAGGGGAACCGCGGTGGATGGGGTTGAAGGATTCATCAGCGGAATGCCCGAACCAGGGGTACCAGGGGGTACTGAACCGGGCGGGTAGAACGGGGTACCCGGGGAAGCCAACATGCCACCAGGATGGGAGTCATTGCGGATAATCAGTGGCGAACCAATGGCCGGTGGAATATTGAAGCCCATAGGGAAGGTGGCGCTAATTGGCATGTTTGGATTCAGCATATTGGGGTTGGAAGGGTTGGTGGGAAGCACCAAAGGCAGGCCACCGCCATTAGCTGACCCTGACCGCCGGTGGGCTAACGAAGCGGAATAAGGTCCGTAGGGGTAGGGAACGGATACCGCTTGGGGGGTCACAACCGAGAGGGGGTAGCAGCCTTGCGGGTACTGGGGGGAAGGGTTCCCGGAAAGGGAGGCGGACTTCTTCCGGTTGAAGCGGTTAAAATTGGCATTGGTGTAAAAGCCGGGAGCTTGGCCTGCACCGGATGATGCGGGGCCGGCCTGGGCAGAGCCCATGACCATCCCCGCAGATGTGGGGGTGGTTGAACCACTTCCCGGCCCCATCGTACCGAGGGGCTGGGCATGGGTGTAAATATCCTTGCTGGACGACCGCTTACGCAGGGTACCATTATTGAGCTTTTCCTGTCGCATCACCCGACGGCTCTTGAGGTCAGGCCGCCGGTTGCGATAGCTGTCAACTGCACGCTGCAGAATGCCGCGCTTCTCCGATGCCAATTTGGGATTTAGATGAGCTAGGGACCAGGCTAAGCGGTTGCATTCCGTTTCGTAATTCCAACGGTTGCCTTTGTACTCGTTATAGAGCACGTACGCTCTAGGGTAAATTGCGGTCCGCTGCTTAAACTCCTCGCTGAGGTCATCAGTATTTACTTGCTCAATATCTACACGCACAGAGTAGTCCGTGGTCACCCCCTTGGTGGTGTAGGCGAACTGAATCCATTGAATCCCATCGATGGTCTTCTCCTTGATGGGGGCGTAGGTGGTTTTAGTGACTTGGCAGCTACCTTCGTCATCGGAAACAAACTCAAACGATACGTCCGGCTCACCGCCGATGTCTTCCTCTAAAACCGTTTCGAGTTCACCCCCTGCGGCCCCGGCCATGGGGCTCGATAAATTGGGACGGGACTTGACCTCCGGGGACTGGTCGGTGGCCGGACTGGCAATAGCGGTGGAATCAGCGGAGCCGTCGGGGCGCAGGACGTTGGAGGTTAGCAGCGGATAGTCATGTTCGAGATTGAGAGAGTCGACGTTGGCCATATCGTGATTGGCGACCTGCGCCAATAAGCGATGGACCAGTTGGTCATCGAGCTGTTCATGGATATGGTCGTTGTCGGCGTCATCATCATCGTCATCGTCGTCACCGATGGCTTCATCGACGGAGTCGGAGGCCTTGCGTTTATGGCCAACGGGGGTACTATGGCCCGAAGTAGGTGCGGGAGCTAATTCTAGCGGTGCGGAGGTGAGGCCAGGCAGCTCAGCCAGGTGAGCCGAAGTCAGGCCGTCGACGTCCGACAACCGATTGGCGGTGTCAGGGGTGATGGCCGGCGACCCGTTGGCGGAATGGTGGGACCGCAGTTGGAGCTGGGTGAGGCTGGCCGACATTTCACTAGATATAGAGGGCCGGCCGGTCGGTGTGACACTGCCCAGCGTTAGAGATGGTGAGCCACCACTAACGCTATGAGTACGACGGGCAAAAGGCAGGCGACGCCGGTAGACATTCTGGATCACGCGCTCTAAACGGAGCAGTTGTTCGCTCTCCAAGGTCTGCAGGATCTGCTCAGCCACGGGCTCCGCTTGGAATAGCATAGCTAAGGGGATTTTGTTCAGATCAAGCTGAACAGGCATGACGGACGGCGTAAACGGGACGGCGACGGTCGGAGTTTGGATAGGGGTGGGGGTGGAGGCGGGGGTAGGCACGGCAGCCTTAGTGGTGGAAGCAGGAACACTGGGATGGCGCGCGCCCGAATGCGGAGTTATAAACGCACCACTACTGGCCGCTTGGCTCGATTGTGGGGTAAACATGAGGGGAGGGGGGTACCGAGAATCGCTCTGTCCGGGGAAAGATAGGGCGGGAGGGGGGATAGCAGTAAAAGGATAGAAGTGAGTTATCGGAAGGGAAGTGGGCTAACAACAGCCGGCGCGAAAAAGCGGCGCACGCAAGACCGAACCCGGAACGGGTAGGGGGAAGTAAAAAGGGGGAGGGAATAGCAGTATAGAGAGCAGTAAATAGAGAAAATACGAAGCAACCGCCGGTCTCACGGGGCTAGGGGGGAGGAGAAAACGGGCGGAGAAAGGGGAAAGAGGGAACCAAGGTCACGAAACGATTGCCGGGGATAGTTTGAAATAGCCCAGCAAAGGTTTCGAGGGAAAGAGAACCGAGGGAAGGCGAGGCGGGACCTAATAATAGCGGCCAAAGGCGAATACAGCGAAACCCACTACTACTAAAGCCTGGACGGAACAGTGTATGCGCAACACTACTATACTATAAAACGGGGGACTAAAAAGGCCTATGGGGGAAAATAAGTTGGACCACGATGCCGGTGGTGGTGTAGCACACACACACACACACACACGCATATACCCACACAGAGCAATAAGATATATCTATCTAAAAAAAACCAAGCCCGGCCGGATTGGTATAGTGTAGTAAAGAATATAATAGTATAGTATAGTATAGTATAATATAGAGAAGGGACTAACCGTTTAGTTTAGCAAGCGTGAAACTCCAAGTACAGTTGGTCCACGGGTATATGCAGAGGGAGAGGAGGGATATGTGCACTCAGGAGGAGGACCTGTCGGTGCTCCCGAAAAGCAGGTGGATATAGTGAATACAGCCGGGGGAGTCCGGAAACGAACCAGGGCTGGAGGGAGATTAAAGGGGAGAACCGTGGACGAGGCAAAATACAACAGGGATAGTCCTTTACCCAAGGTATCGGCGGAATAACAAATGCAGCGGGCAATTGGGGTGGGTAAGAGGAGTAAAGAGCACGGAAAACGGGGCAGTGCCAAGGGTACCGGAAGGAGAAGAAAAGAATACAGCCAATAGACCAGGAAATGGACGGGCGGTTTTTTAGATAACAATAACGACGACAACGACAGCGCGATGGCGTTCGCAGAGTGGACTATGCAATAGGAATGAACACGAAGGTTTAGTTGACGAAGTAAACAGGGGAACCCAAGGTTGAATGCGAAGGGTTTGGCGGGAGAGGAGAGGAGAAGAGAAGAAAGGGAACGAGGCCAAGTGGGGGAAGCAGCTCGGGGTCGGGCTAAATAAACGGCCAGTGCATATATAGAATAGACACGGGTCAAGCGGAGCCGAAAATTCCACCAAGGGAGCAGTAGTAATAGCCAATAGTAAAAAAACGCACCAGGCGGAGAGGGGGTTTTGCAAGGCAATAGTAATGCAGTTTATCAAAAACGGACGTTCGAAAAGCTCGTTTGGCCAGGCCAGCTCCAAGGGCCCTTTTTATAAAAAACGACGTCCCTATTCTTATTACACGAACTCCCGAATTACAGAAGAACGGGGAGTGCGCTTGGGCTGATACAGTGGTGAGGAGTCGTAGTCGTTGTAATAGTAATGGTAATAGTAATAGTGGCTCACTAGAGCGGGCTGTGGAGGTCAGGACGAATAACTTTCCTTTCCTTCCCTTTCTCTCTCTTTCACACTCCCTCGCGCGTGCGGAGGTCCTGCCTCGTTCTTCGTTGCTCTATTGAGGGCAACTAGACTCCCCTCTCCTCTACCGAACTGCCTCGCCGGTTTGCTCCACGGACCATTTTCCAAACGAGAGTCCCCGCATCAGCTGAGTGGCTTACTGGCTCCATCGTTAAAAGAGCACAACGATCGCTGGGGCCCATTGAGAAGCCTCCCTTTTTAGTGGGGACCACTTACCAGCGAACCACCCATAAGTAACCCTTAAACTAGAGGGCGAATTAAAACCGGCGCGGCTCGTCGTGAATTGATCTCCCTCCCTCCTCCTCCTCCTCTTTTCCCCTTGTGCGTCTCCACTTCCACTGTTCCATCCCCATTGGTGCTGGATAACTCGTTTGATTAGGCCCATAACAGTAGTGGGCTATTCAATTATCGCTTCATCGTGGCGATAGCCCTCCCCTATGGTACCCGTTTCTACCATGTCGGCGATGGTGTCGAATTAGGCCCTGCTTTTCTAGTCTTAGGGGGAATGCACTTAAATTTATGGGTACTGACTAATATTAATCTAGAGGAGGCTCGGACTCGCCATGAATTAATATTAGAATGACTAGAGTCTTGGTCGGTGGGGATTGCGACGAGAAATTGGGTAACTCAATCGTCACCGGCATTTGGGCTATGCGCAAGCACCGTGAAACGGCGAGTCGCCTGCGTGGATAAATAGGCCGGACTCGTAGTGATATGCGGGCCCAATACCCTGGGCGTCTTTGTTTTGATTAATTACAACCCCTCTCACGACATTGCTACCGATCATAGCTATTATCTATCACTCTCCCTCCCCACCGGCCCATCCCCGAACCGCCGGAATCCCCGTGCCTAAGAAACGGCCCGACTTATCCAACCGTGTATGATAGGCAATGTACGAAGAATAGAAAGGCGGTGGTGGTACACGTTGGTACGCAAAACCAATCGATGGGAGGCTGCCTAGATAATACAGAATTTGCGGCTGTTCCGTGGACGGTCATTTGAGAACACTCGTGCTCCGTATGAAAGGGCCGGATAGCTGCCCCCACCCACCCCCCAAGCTTAGGCAGCTACAGTAGGGCTTTATCTAATTCACGTTTCACAATCCGTCGCGTGCCATTCCCTATCGACCAACTCAGCCCAATGCCAAATGCAGCAGCGCACCCCCTATGTTTTTCTTCGCTATTCCGACTCTTCCTACCGTTCTGTCCAAAAAAATAAAAATAAATCCAAGACTGGACTTCCCGATACCCGTCAAACGTTTGTAGGGAACTGTCGTTCACCCACTCGTATTCACACTCGCTAGTCTAGAAATGAAATGAAATATATATATATGCCATTACTGAGTGGGTAGTGAACGAACCCACCCCTTCCACTCCAATGTATTTTGGTACTTGATTCTGTGAATAAATTACGGATGCTCACATTACCTCCTTTCCCCCAAAATACTTCAATCCGAGCGCAAATCAACTGGCTGGCCCTGTGAATGGGTGGGTGCTCAGACTGCCCTAGTTCACATCGACATGGCCTGTCATTTCTCGAGTGCACTGGCAACAGTGTCTAAAAGTATTACCAATGTATAAAAGGGATGTGGTTGTGGATATCCCCCCCCAGTCCCGGCCATGTCCTCCAGATGGCTGAATCCAACAAATTCGTCGGTTTCCCCCCGTCCACCCACCCCCCTTGTTATAAGTCTCAGTTGGCGTGCTTAACCGCAACATGCAGTCCGCCTATGATTATGCAAAATACTCGGGAAACTAAACACTTGGTTTCAATAGCGTTCACCCAATATCATTCACCCCATGTCATATCTGTATTTAGACTAAACTATTCCTCCGAATAAGGCCATTCCCCATAGTGGCCAGCTACCTAGCAGACTAAGATGATATTCACCAGGTCGACGTTACTACTGTTAAACAGTCGTGGTTGACAATTTTAGTATGTAAAATAAATAAATAAGTATATATATATGGAGCCACGCTGGGTAACCCCATCCTTCTCCATTTTGGAATGTGGCTCGGTCGATCATACCCAGGTGGTGCCGCTCCCGCCCAGTTTAGTCGGTGGATTATTGGTGGCTCCTGGGATTGTAGATGAAGCTAAGCGGGGAAAATGATCATCGGTATATATGGTGAAGAGTATGACAAACAAGAGGAGGGACGCTATTACAAAGGTGACATTGGTCAATTGAAGCCCATCAGAGAAAGGGAGGGAAGCTGCCTGCTGGTCCATGGTTGTACAGAGACTCCCTCGCCCTCACCTGCATTTCTTCGTTTCTTTCAATTAGATTTCCCTTGGCCATTTTATTCGCAGCGTCCCGTCGTTCTTCCCCGTCACCGGCTTATTGCGCTAAATATGCAATAGTCCGCCGGAACAGTAACCTCCTGTTTAATCCCAGCCAATAGTATAATATACGTTCACTCCAGTCCTCTTTTTCTCGTCACCAACCATCCCCGCCCGTGGCCAATAGGCAGCCAAGCATAAGTGGCAATACTATATCCAACGGATTCCCCAATACACTGTACTATCATTTATATTCCCCGCCTCCCCTTTCAGTTCGTTGGTGCACCCCTCCTCCTCCTCCTTTCACATCGTTCAAAAGCAGCCAAGTCAGCGGGGAACTTTTTAAGGGCCCACATAATTTTGAATCACCCCTACCAGATAGCCACTACTATATTTGCCGGGAAACCGTAGTGAATAGAAGGACTATCAAGAAACATAGATTTGACCTACCCAACTCTGGTTTCAACTACATCTTTGGGAATGGCCTTTATGGTAAATCTTGACATTAACCCGGAGAGTGCCATCCTTCACAGTACCTCTCTCCTCCTTCTTTATAAACCAAATCATGCTGATGCTTGGTATGGGCGAGCAAGGCGATGTTAAGCAGCTATCTGAAAGATACCAATATTATGGGAGATTAGTAGAAGTGATAGTGTAGTCGTACTTTAGATTCCCAGGGGGGATATGTTGGCGACCTTCACCAAAGTGGTGTATATTCTCTATAATTTAAGCCGCTTCATGTGTGGCCTGGGGGGATCCACACCAATATCTTGGAATCCGAAATAGGTACACAGCGTGGTGGGAGGGGGGGATAATCCAATGCTCATGGTACACCTTTCCGACCCCTCCACCAAGACCCCCCTAGTGTTATTTCTTGTACAATGAACCGACTCGCACTTTTTAGCCCCGACCCTTTCGGACAATCCGGTTGGGAGGATGTAGAAATGTTCACTCAATCCACACTTTTCCTTGTGGGGTAGTCAGTCACATTCCGCTACCTAATAAACATAGGCAGAAACAGGCATTGGTCGTCCGTCATCTTCGTCGATTAGCCTCTTTTAATTATTGGCTTGTTATCGTGGCCCTGCTACTTCCATATCACGAAGCATCAGTGATCAACACCATAAATATGTGGCCAATCTCTTCCCTTCCCCACCCCCCCTCTTGGTGCTCGTTCCTTTCATGTTTTGCTTCGAGAAGTCCGTGGGTGCACTTCCCGGTTGGCTAACGTTGGCTATTTGACGTTTGGAGTATAGTCGATTACTCGCTGATTTTGACTGGGGGACAACATGGTCTCTTTATCCCTTAGGCGTAGACATGGGTTCTCATAGAGGGGTATTGCCTGGGATTACCGCGGGCCCAATTAAACGCATCGGTTAGTGCCCTTATCCCGATGAATCTGGCTCATCCTCTGGAAAGGGGTGGGGGTCGCTTTAAATTCAAGGGTGACGAATTAGGACTAGCGGTCCCCCCTGTGCTTCCCCGAGATAGATATTTTATTAAGCCCCTAGAGTAGTTTAAACTCGTCCCTTGCTGGCTTGGCAGACTCATCAACTTAATAGTGTGCTGCAGAACAATTTAAGTATAGTAAATGGCGTGATGCTAGATGGTTTTTGAACGTGAACATCGCCAGATAATTGGATATCGGGGCATTACTTGAGGATGTTAAAGTCCCGCTCTTAATATTACCTGATACGTCGCAAGATAAACGGATTGGTGCTGTACATACGAGTGCTTATCCAATGTAGTAACCCGCCAAAGGTACAGTCGATTCTCTTTTCGGATACAGTCACATTCTAACCCCCACCACTGCCCATTCACCCACTTAACCCGCTGGTGAACTGATACTAAGCAAAATACCCAATCAACTCGTATCAGATGCAGTCTCCCGACCCATGTACATACACAGAGACTGAGGTATGAAGTCAATTATGCAAACGTTTGCTAGTATAATGTACTTCTCTGAATTGCCAGGGTGTCCCGGGTGTGAACGATGCGCCCACCGATCGTAAGGGGGTGGGTTTAGTACCATCTACGTACGCCGCACTTAATGGTACTAAATAACCCCTGGTGTATGACTGCCGTCTTTTTAGTTGGGGGGTTTCTTTGCCAACTCCAAGGGTAAAAAGGGAGTCACTACATATACCCTGCGATTATGGATCTTTTAGAAACTCATTGGCAGTTGTTCAACAGCATACGTTTCATCTGTGATTTAAATCCAGCTGTGATGGCGAAGCGGGGATCTCCTGGAGAATTCAATGGGCCCCTGAGACATCTTTCATCTGGATAAATGTGACTGTCTATCATAGATGTTTATAGTTGGGCCTAAGCATTTTGTAAATATATATATATATATATATATGTTTATGCGTGGGTAAAGGGGATAACGTAGTCGAGCGTGCAAACTTGCCAAATCGTAGGCTTCTTTTGCGCCATTCCAGAGCGACCTTTTATAAGCCAAGTAGCCATCGAATGGGTCAACGGGGCATCCCAGGGGAGTCGTTAGTTAATGTTTAGTCGACATCGTATGGTATATGTGCCGTTTCCGAGGCCATATGTCCTTGAAGGTGAGGCTGGTCGGATCGATTGGGGTCATTTTCACCTAATCGTAGACGGCATAACTCTTCTCCTCCTTCTGGATTTGGGATTAAGTTAGCAATGTGACCATCCCAGTGTTGTAGTCAGCTTTGCTGGTATTCCGTTGCATCGCTGTTCGGTTGCCCAGGGGGACTCTCTTACTCGCGGGATTACTTCTACTGTTGAGGATAGCATCTTTACCGCTTCCCTTTCCCGAAACCCATCTGAATTTCCCACCAACGGTCGTACGCGGACAGTTGTGACCGCAGTTTGTCCAACCCCCCGTCCCAACTCCCCTAGTATCGGAGAGTGTCTTCCGTCGCCACCGAGGGAGATTTCCACTTGTACGGCAGTCCCGCCTAATCATTTTCGCTAAACTGTACCATGTTACCTCCCGCCTCTATCCCAAATAGACCCTCTTCCATCGCTCTGGCCTTCATTATGGATTATTAATGATAGTATGCTTCATGCTCTGGTATCCTTCTGTTTTGAAGAAAACGGTGCGGGGACGATCCATTGGGTGATAGCAGCAGCTCTTTGCTCCTAATGACTTCTAGCGGATCCGTCTATATTACGCCCAGGGTCGGACAAACGGCTGGGCATTTTTCTTCACAAGCGGCTCCTAAAATATACTTTGGAACACGTACGCCGAAAGTCCTTTCGTCGGTAATACTACTACATTGGCCAAGTTAACAACCACCCGGTCCGCTTACCGGAAAGGCTAACTAGGTACCGATAGGGGATGTTGGAGGACCCCTATTAGCTCACTGCACTCCGGCAATGAAGGATCCCTATGGTCAACCCCGTCGTGTATTTAAAGTAACCGATCGATCCCCGTAGCTATGTCTTCCCAACTTCATCTCCGCACCAGTATTCTCATTGTACTAAATTGGCCGTTTTCTAGACGTATTCTTCGCTTGATCTGATACTACTTCAGCCGTCGTTTCATTCACCCACACTCACACTCGCGTACGTATTAATTCCCCGTCACAACTATTCTGTCACCATGAAGGTCATTCTGCTCCTCGCCGCCGCCGTCGTCTCGGTTTCCGCCGTGCCCCACCTTATGACTACCACCATTACGGAGCCTGCGGCCAACCCTACTGGTACCGACCACGACCACGATCACGGCACCACGACCAAGACCAATGCTGACTCGACTACCGCCGATAAAACCACCAACGCCACTAGCGCTGCCTCGTCCCTGACCGTGTACTCGGGTTCGGCTCTCTTGGTTGCCCTGTCCGCCTACACACGCCTTTAATTTATCCCATAGTATCCCCGCCGCTACCGTTGTTGTACATTTAGGTGATTCCCTTCGAGCCTTCTTCCCAACCTTCCTCCATCTCAAATACTTTAGTTCACCCTCGGATAGTGGTCCCTAATAACTCATAGCCGGATGTGCTTTACACACACCCAACTTCTGGGGGTATTATGCCAGCGAGATTACCAAATCGTAGGCATTATACCTCCTACCAACTATACTCGCTATCCGTAAATAATAAATAGTGATTTAATACTCCCTTTTCTTTGCCAGAAGCTATCTATCCCATCTTCAAAAAGCGGATATGCCCTTGCCCTGCGCCAAATGTAGGCCATGTGTGTCGACCAATGAACCGATAATATGCTAGGTCGGCTCTCGGCCCCTAGAGGGACCATGCTATCTTGACCTTTCGCTACTGCCGAACCCAACCAATGCCTTGTACCACCTTGTACCACCCATCCGGTGACCGGTCACTAATGCTAAGCCCTTCTGTTAAGGGTGGGTATAGCAGCATGTTTTCAATGCGCACCAACCCTTAGTGTCCTCCGGTGGGCGTTTGCCTATCGCAGTGATGATCGAATGCTGACGGTATTATTTTCATCGGCACCTCCGGGATAAGGGCCTTAATCTAGGCCTTAGTTGTAGAGTAAATTATACACCTACTTGATGGATAAACCACTGGCAATGAACATTGGCGAGTCATTGAATATTCAAGCCCCTATTACATTTTAGTGGTCAGGTTCATCGACGGCTTTTAAAGCTCAACACCATCGATTTTATTTTATTGTATTAACATAAAACGAGCCCGGTCAATTGAAAACCAAGCGAACCGAAGATTTCCGCCGTCTACGAGGCGGCGGTCCTGTATAACAATGATGGTTACGCCTAGGACTTGCCACTTCCCGCCACTAGGCATGTTTTCTACCAGCCCTATCTCCCCTCGCTCTCGCTTTTGGTCTCGGTTTCTGGCCTTGAATACAGTACATTCCGCTGGCCCTTCCTTGCCCCTCTGGTTTTCCACCAACGAATGCCACCAGTCGCTTTTCATGAGTGGTTTCCGCAGAGTCACCAACTACAGGGAGAGTTATTCACATGTGCCACCCGCCGGATTCTTCATCTCTATTCCGGTGCTATTTTAGGAGCTGTAGACTAACCCTATCGCAATGACGCCTATTGTACTACTCTATCGTGGTAATGCCCGACGACTTTGGGGCGCCCTTAACGTTTAGGGCTTTCGCTTTTCAAACTTTTTGTTCGAGTGACCTTAGTGTTGAATCATGAACTGTTGTGTAAGGAACACCTAAGCCGTGCCATGCTCTAGGTCCAGTTCGCTTGCAAAGATCCCATTCCAAGGGATTTAATTGGGACTACTTACATGTTTAATACACACGGGAGCGGTTTATTTTATGTTATTTTAAAAAAAACGATGGTGCCCATGAAAAACGAAATAGACTGGGCAGCTTGAAATCGACTCTTCGGTGGCTTGCCACATGTGCTACTTCGGAAAAATAATAGGGAGATAAAAACAGCGGCATCGTGCAGCCAAGTTCAAGATGTGTGCCTAATGATTTCACTCCCAGTGTACTATCATCCCAAAGCCCGGCAATATATAAATGGCAGTGGTTTTGTTGCCGACAGAGACAACCTCATTCAATAAGCATCCTTTTTTTTATATCTATAACTGGGTCGGCCAATTTTCCACGTATTCGATAGCGAATCTAACCCTAACAAACCTCTCTCGATATCTCCTTACCGTTCCTCTAGCATTTGCTTCACTCCATAATCCCTCTCCCGCTCAGTTTTTTCATCCCTGCTTTCTTATACGCCATGAAGCTTCTCTCCCTGGTCGTTCTTAGTCAGGCGCTATTGGGTTACTACCACTTCGCTTCCGGTGCGTCGGCTGGCCATGGCCCCGTGACGCCCATTAATCTCGATGCCATCAATGCCCCCAAGGCTGCCACTGTCGCCGCCACCTCTACCACATCCGCGCCAGGAGCTCTCGAGCGCCGCTCATGGCAAGGCGTCAAGAATTGGGTGCATGGCAAGTCCGCCAATTGGAAACTCCGCTATGGAGCCTGGAAATTGAAGCGCAAGACTAATAAGGAAATTAAACAGAACCAAGGCACCAGCCGCCGACACTGATTAATGTCCTATTATAGGCTGGCCTCCTTGGTCGTGCAGCCTGGGCTCGCCAGCTCAACGATGAGTGGTTTGCTCTGTATAAATTTCTCGTGGCTTTTCGCACCCCCCTCCTGCTTCTTTTGTCTTCATTTCATTTCGTTTTGTTTCGGGTTGCCATGTGTTTGCGGTGGTGTCTCCCCTGTTATGGTTCTGGGATTGCTAGCCAGTGGGACTGCTCCACCGACTATTTAGACCGCTGTATTCTCATTATATTTTGATCTCAATAAAGGCTTTCGTAAAAAACCGTACTACAATCGATAATCCTGGCAAAAGGGTATATTAACCTAGGGGGCGGTGATTGGATTGGGGAATATATTGGTCGTCTTTCATCATCAATTATTATTACTCCGATTAAGTTTCAGGGCCAACCTCCGGGGAGGTGTATAGCGACTCGGGGATTGGTAGATTCATGGGCAATTAAATAGAACCGGTACCTTTATTCGACCATAATTTGGGGGCCTGGGACGCAGGGCGGTTTATCTCTGATACATTCCAATCATCGAACTATATGCCTGCCATTGTCCCGACCACTGTGGATGAAATCGAGGGATTTACCACTGGCATTGGGTGAGAAATTGTTAAACGCCTGCCGTAGGCGAAGGCCGTTTGGCAGATTGAGTATGGGCGAACTTCAACAGAGCTGTATTGGATTTGGATAATGAACAATAGAAGGTAGGCTAGACGAAACGTCTGTTTTTTAACCAGCACAAATATACCTCACTAAACGCGTAACCTTCGTTATGCAGCCGGACCGAATCCCCGTATCCATTGGAATGGGGCGAGGGGAGAGCGATTATGCACCAGCATGGCTATCGAATGCCGAATTGCAATATGTTGGTTGGATTAAAGGGTATGCAGCCAAAGGTTTAGCGCACCCATGTTCACCCCCCTCTTCAGTTAACCCGGCGAGAAACAAAAATAATAGACGCGAACTCCCACCGCCAGGCAAAGGGGGGAATCTACCTAACAATAATATGCCATATTCTCTACTGCCCTAACACCATTTTCCGAACCGAGAATTCGGGCGATGTTTACTTCCCCCTTTTGCCTGTATAGCCACGACAAGTTATAGTTTACGAGGGCAGGCAGTTTGCCGAACACCTAATTTCAACGGAACCGGGTTTTTTAATACCAGCATGGATCAGTTGATTAAAAAGGAGGGGAACAAATGATTAAATTGGTTGTTGTTTTGCCTATACAGCGGCTTAACCATGTTGCCCAACGTGTATTGTAATTGGTGTATTCCCTTTAAGTCCCAGCACCAAGCACAGCGGGTAATAACCCTTTTTGGGGCCTGGGCAGGGTTTGGCCGATTCCCCGGAATAGCCCGCGTTAGTCATTTTCAGGGAAACTCGCTCGGGGGAGTGGGTAAGACGAGCAGCGCATTACTACTTACTGACCCAATAGTAAGGATCCCGCCGCTCTCTTTCTCTGTCCCCTTCTTTCTGGTCAAACTTGCTTGCTCTTTATTCTGGTCCTCGCCCCCCGTTTCCGTTTGCTCCATCTAGACCCTCTTCTCCCCGCGGCCCTGGCATGAGTGGCCCCTCTCTCTTCTTTCTTACTTTTTGAGCGTACCCAGAGGTCCACCAAATTGCGACAAACACCCTCCCCCATTTATTATACCTATTATTATAATATACTCCTAATTTTTGTTACTCGTACTCTCCCCTCCTTCACACTTGAATAACTTCCGCCTTGGGCGTCGTTGTCCCAACCCCCAGCTCCCGCTACCTCATAAGAAGTACCTCTTCTCTACTTTCGAAAGGTCCTTCCATTCACCCCTCCCCCACCTGTGTGTGTGTGTGTGTGTTTATGTGTATGTGGATACGACTTCATTGTTATTTGGGCATTTTCCCTCAACCTGTTTTGGCTGTCGTTTTTTAAATTTCCCTCGATTATTTTACTGAGGAATCCTCCCCCTTCCTGTTTAAATCGGCTCCTTCATTGGCGAGAGGGTCGTATATAAACATACACGCATATACCCTCGTCGCCCCACGACCATGAGCCCTAACGTCTTAATGACCGCTCCTCCCTCTACTAATGGCGGCCATACCGGCGGCAATAATGGTCCCGTGGGTCACGGTCACGAGACCATAAACCCGTTTAGTCGGGATCCTCCGCTGCCGATCCCCTCCACCCATGACGGCACCCTATCGACTACTCACCCGCACACCGCTACCGCCACTCCCCCTTCGTCGTCGCCCGCCCTCCGGCTACTGGAGAAATACCGCGCGTCGCCCCCTTCGCTTATCATGCACGTCTACGCGAACCACTTTCGGTTCGAGCACCAGGACGGTATGTACCTGCTCAGCTCACCCATGCGGTTCTTCTTTGATTTTATTCGTGACGGAACGATGCCCGTCGACCTTCAGGACGTGTTTCACGAAGCCCAGTTACCGTTCTTTGAAGGGCACTTGATTGTGGAGGTTCACGACCACCGTCTGACTGACCGCCGGGGCCGTAAACCGCCATTACCGTTCGATGAACCGTCGGTGGCCCCGACGCTTATTCTGAGTGAAGGTGAAGTTGCCCCAACTGGTATGACCGGGGCCGATACCAATCATTCCTCCACCTCTACGGCTTCCCGGGCGGTTACCCCCACCTCCGCCACTTCATTTGTTTCGCGTCTTCCCACCGTACTCCAACCCTGTATCTTTCGCAAGGCCCTACGCCCGAGCGCGGCTTCGTTGTGGACTAACATTGGTCTTCTATCGAGGGAGCGGGACCAGCCGCTGACGATGGAGGAGACCCTGGAACTGGAGTCCAAAATACTCCTGGAAACGGAAGAACCGCTATGCCTAAATCCTTCGTTCCAAGTAGCCCGCGTAAGTAATGCCATTGCCTACATGGCTCACCCAGAAGGGGCCGGTAGTGCCCATAAGCGGCGTAAATTCAACTCGACCGAAATCGAGGCGGAAGCCGCGGCCCTCCAGGAACGTACCCAACTGCTGCTGATGATGGATGAGCGCCACCAGCGCGACTTTCAACCCAGTTTCAACCGGCTCTTATTCATTCAGGAATGGCGTAAGCAGCAAATGCTGATCCGGACCCGCCCGTCGGCCACGCCCGAAACTGGCCTGGTGACCCCCCCACCACCCAAGAAGGTCACCGACCGTAAAAAGTCCCGGACGGGATCTCCCGAACCGACAACGGTCGTTGGTTCCACCGCTCCGGGTTCGAACAATCGAACGACCCCTCCACCGCTCCTCAGTAGTAGTTCGGCGGCCCTTCCCACGGTACGCATACTGCGGTTCGAACAAACCACCGATAATAACAAAATGTACACTTCGCTTCATATTTATCCGTCAGCGGCGACCCCCGGGGGCTTTAAATGTATCCTTCGTTCCGGTTCAGTGCCTGACACGAGTATCAACGGTACAACCCAGGAGTTCGAATTGGCAAACACCGAGGTGCTGAATACCTATTTGGAGAACTTTAAATTCTTCTATGGGATGCAGAACAAGCTCGTATCGGATAGTGCGGAGTTGGCCGCCCAGGCCGCGGCCGCGGCTGCTGCTGCTAACGCTGCCTCGGCTGCTAATACCGCAGCATCAACGGCTGCCCTAAGTGGTGGAGAAGGCTTGGGATCCGTCCCGGCTACCCCCTCGAGGGTGGTTGGTATGCGGTCCGCTTCATCTACACCCAACCTTACCAACAAGGCACTTCGATTGGGCCCCGACGGAGCCCCCTTCGGGGCGGATAATACCCCAACCGGGGATGGCTCTCTGAGGCCTTCCGGGGCCTCGGCATCACCCCGTAAGGTCAAGCGAAGCAAGAAGGGCGCAAATGCTCGAGGGTCGATGGAACCGACGCTTCCCGCCCCACTGGACTTGACCGCGGCGGACCAAGTGCCCCTGACTGTCCCTTCCTCAGCGACGGCTACCCCCATATCCGATATGCCCCCGGGCGGAGGCCTGGTTCTACCGGCAACTCCCCTGGTGGCTAAATCCGTTTCCAAATCGAGGTCTCGGCCCAAGACGAGTAAGAGAACGAGTAAACCGAAAGCAACGATTGGAGCGGGTGGTGATGCCGAGGGCCAAATGGCCTACACTGACTCTTCGGTCCAGGTACCACCGACCCCAACGGCCTCCGGATATAAATCCCCATCACTGGGTTCTAGTCGGGCGCCCACGCCTTTCTCAGGAGCGACTCCGGGTCCCAATGCCGCTGTTCCGGTCATGATGGCCGGTGGCAATAATCCAATGGGCGGTAATGTCTCCCTGGCCCCGGCCATGCACCGCTCCCCGAGCATGATAAGCAACCCCATGTCGAGCCCTCAACTCATGTCGCCGTCGCTGCCCATTCGGCCGTCGCCCATGGCCTCCCCCGCCGTGGTGGGCGCACTGTCGCGCAAATTGTCATCGGCCGGGGGCTTAGGGGCTAATATTGGAGTCAACCCTCACTCTAATCCCAATACCAATCCCAATTCCCTGACCTCCCCCCACCTATCGGCCGATGTGGCTACGTTTGGTATGGATCCCAACAATCCAGCAATGGCCGCCGCCGCAGCTGCCGTGACAGGACCCGGGGGCACCCCTCCCAACCCCGCTTTCCTTGCGGCGGCCGCCGCCGCCAACTCCGTGGCCAATGTAAACCCCGTTAATGCCGCTCAACTCATGCAAATGCAATCCCTTATGGTCAATAACCCAATGTATAATTCCCTGATCACTTCCTATCCGGCCGTGCGAACGTGGGCTATACCCCAGCAATTTGCCCTATTGCAGCGGATTTTCCAACAGCGGGTCGCTTCTATGCGGCAGCAAAATCCCGGGGCCGGTGGAGGGGGCAATCCGGGCGAAGGGCCCAATCCCATGGCTGGACAGCCAAACGTGAGTGGCATCAACCAGGTCAGTGGCCAGAATGTCGTTGCGTCGTCGGGTATAGATAGAGCCCAGGTTCCGCTACTGCCTATTGGCCAACCGACCAACCCTAACCAAATGTCCCAAAATTCGACACTACAGGCCTCCTTACAAAACACTTTGCGACAGCGACAGCAGCTGCAGCAGCAACAACAACAACAGCAGCAGCAGCAACTCCAACAGCAACAGCAACAACAGCAACAGCAACAACTCCAGCACCAGCAACAACTCCAGCAACAGCAGCTAGCCCAACCTCAACAGCCTTTACTTTCGCCCCCGTTGGGTAATAGGTTAATGAGCCAGCCCCCCGCTGTCGCTTCGCCACAGCCCACGAATTCGGCTGCGATTATAAGTACGGCCATTACCGCCAATTCAGCCTCCTCTGATGTGCCCAGTTCGGCACCCCCAACCTCCTCTCAACTCCAGACAACTGCCACTACCCCAGCACCAGCTAACCCAGCGGCCCCTCCAGCCGGTGGTCCAGCCATCCCGCCCCAGCTGGAGGCCATGGTCCAAGCCCAAATTGCCAAAGGGGTTAATCCGGTCGACCTGGCCACAGCGTATCTCAATAGCAGGGGCGTTGATACTAAGGACAAGACTCGGGAGCAGATGTATCCGATCGGGCTTCGTATTCTCCGCCAAATGACGTATACTAACGTCTTACGACAGCAGGCCAATGCGGCGGTGGCAGCAGCATCATCATCATCATCAACGGCGACCGCGGCCGGTGCCAGTGGGTCAGGTTCGGCCGGTGGTAAGCTGACCCCGATGGCTAATCCAGCTGATATGTCGAGCAATACCGGAGCGTCCACGCCCGGACAATCGGCGGAGGTCAAGCCCACTGGGTCGAACCGCCCTACGCCCGGACCGTCGAGCGCAGCCAGCACCCCCAATCCCAATATGGCCGGGACGTTTCCCCCGCCCAACCAGCAAGGCAGTCCCTCTGTGCGGGGCGCCGGTGGCGGCAGCTTGACTCCCAAGTCCGGGGCGGGTAAGCGTGCCACTAGTGGAACCGGTAACACATTGATTCAGCCATCACCGACCCTTAACCGCCCTGGTGTAGCCCACAATATGACGAACCTTGTGTCATCCGCCGGTACGATGATGTCCCCCAGCTTGATGCCCCAGAACTTTAGTGGCCCGGGGTTCAACATGATGGGTTCCCCGCTAGCTCAGAACACCGCGATTTCCGGACCTTCACTGGCGAGCACTATCAAAACAACCTCCGCCGATTCTCCGGCTACTTCAGGGAACTCTAACCCTATGCTACAGGCCTGGGCCAACCAACTGGCTGCCGCGTCAGCCGGCGGTAATAATGTGAACCCCAACCCCATAGGGGCCGGCGCTAATCCCGGACTAGGTATGGCTCCCGGCGCGGCCAATATAACGGATATCCAACGGCAGCTGGCCAGTTTACCTCCGGCGGTCCAGGCCGCCTACCTTGAGCAGCTGGCCGGTGGCACCATGGCCTCTAAGCCGCCCACCATGATGCCCGCGAACTCCCCCGCCCCCACTGGTATGCCCGGAGTCCCCAATATTACCCCTGCGATGCTCCAGTCGATCGCCATGCAGAACCCGAGGTTACACGCCCAGCTTCAACACCAACTCCAACAGCAGCAACTCCACATTCAACAGCAGCACCAGCACCACCAGCAACAGCAACAGCAACAGCAGCAACAGCAGCAGCAGCAGCATCTCCGGGCTTTGCAAATGGGGGCGGCTGCTAATGGTCGACCTATACCACCACAGATGTTATCGCAATTAACCGCCCAGTACCGGAACCAGGTGCTTCAGCAGCAACAGCAACAGCAGCAACAACAACAACTACAAACCAGTCAACAGTTATCATCAAACATCCCGACATCTATGGTCTCTTCGATGAATCCGATGCTCCTAGCTAGTCTGAACGCCATGGGTGGTGGTGCTGGTGGAGTTGGAGGGGCCGGCGGTCGGCCACCACAGCAGCCTACGATGGGCGGTAATCCGAATGCGATGGGTATGCCTCCCCATATGGCCATGAATCTGAATCCAGCCCTGGCTAATCGCCTCAGCCAGCAATTCGTGGCCGTGGGGGGAGCTGGAATGGTGAATCCGGCGGGGAACAATGGCAATGCCAACAATAACAATAACAACTCACTAGTGGTGGGGGGAGGTCTGCGGCCCCCCCACGGTCAACAGCCGAACGCCGGGATGATGGCCAATTTGACCCATCAGTACCTACTCCAGCAACAACATCAGCAGCAGCAACAGCAACAGCATCAACAACAACAGCAGCAGCAACAGCAATTTCAACAGCACCAACTCCAGCAACAAAGTATGGTGGACTGGAACGCCCTTGCCCGATCCATGTCCGCTGGTCAACAGCAGGCTAATTCCCAAGCGTTTATGATGGCCACCTCCGGGGCTAATGTCACGCAACCTTCCGGGGGCAATGTGTCAGCTGCTGCTGGTAATAATAATAATATTAATAATAGTCCCGCTGGTGCTGGGTCCGCTGGCGGTACTCCGGGGGGGCGGAAAAATTAGACGGGCGCCGTTATTAGAGTTTAGGCGGTGGCGATGGTGTTTTAGTGATAGAAGGGAAGACTTAGGTCCCTTTGATCAACTTTATTAATACAGCCCACCTCCGCCCCGCCCCCGCTCACACAGCCCCTTCCCGTCGTTTTTTTGACAAGCGTAAATCTTAGAGCAATACCCAATAAATATTCAACAGGACAATTTCTAAATATATTTATTATATATTGTGATCGACGAAGTGACTTGGTTGTTGGGGTTGGGAATTGGTTTGTATAATTTATAGCGATTAGTCGTTAATGAGGAGTTATATTGGTAAGTGAATTAAAGTTCCTAGTACAGTCCCAAATCTCTAAATTGGGTAATTGTTAATCGATTTACCGCAATCGTAATCGGTTGGCGACAACCAGGCCCTACATTGCCCAAACCATCTATCTCCCCAACAGTCAATACACGATACTTTGGTTTCTGTGGTGATATGATACTGGCTCCCCGTCCGGGTAGACTCTATCTGTTGAACCAGCATACCTGGTGGGACTAGTAGTGCTCAGCTTAGCGAGATATCACACCCGATTAGGTCATTGGTCGAAAAAATCGAATTGCTCGATCATCAGGGCAGGATTTCACCCCGGCGATCCACTGTCAATCCGAAATACGATCAAAAGCAATTTAGCCACTGGTGGTTACATAATAGCGCTTGGTGTAATTACAACCGACAGCCCCTCCCCCTTTTATGGGTGGCTGGGCATAAAACCTCAAGCGAAGAATGGTAATATTAATTTAGTAGAGGAGGAATGGGGGATATTTGGGCTGGCAACCGTTCAGGCACATTCATCAATGTAGTAGAATTAGTAGTAGTAGTGGTAGTAGTATATGGACCGTCTTTTAGGCATAAAATGGCAAAATATAAAATACGTTTCTAGAAATCTGAGTTGTATTGTCGATTTGTAACTGTCCAACGGGTGTTAAAAATCAACACAATCATCTCAGGTTTGCCGTAGCAAAAAGTAAAAGGGCTCGCCCTTTATGGTTTAATTGAATTATTATGCGTTATTGCCGGTTCGGTCGTGTGGCTGCCTATTCAAAAGTCGATTAGATAGTACAAAGGGGAGTTGCATAGAAATCCATTAATCAAATTGGGTAGTACATGGTACCAATAGGAGAGAGTTGGAGAATATGAAGTAGATGGCCGATGTTCCTCTAACTACTGTAAAGAAATCGCCATATTTCAGCCGTACCTCTCCATCAGCCACCCCTTCCTATGTTTACCATCACCCACAATAATTAACTGTAACTAAAACTTAGCATACCCTCTCTAACGATTTCACCCTTTTCAATAGCTGGTTTGCCCGCCATTCTAACATACCCAGGTACGGACAAATTACGTGGCTTAAGGCCTCCTTCATCAGCCTCTTTTATCCGATGCCTATTGGTTGGCCAAGTCGACGGTTTATGGACCACTTGGGGGACGAGTGCCTTTACAATATGTTCTCATTTGAGGAGAAGAACGCCATTGGCGCATCGTTCCCTTCTTTCCCAATGGCAGCTTCCTACCGATATGGCCAAGTGGGGGAGGGGATCAGATTCCGATTTGAGCTACTACATTGCTGCTATATTTATTGGAAGGGTTGCTGTTACTTGCCAATCTTAGGCGTGAATAGCAACAACGGCCGTGACCTTTTTAGAGGGCCCGTGGATAGATTAGGAGAGGGGCAATTGGCCACCCAGGGTTGGCTATATACAACCTATCGCGCCTCTGTTATTTTCACAATTTAATGGGGAACATAGATAAATCCTTCACTTCCTTCGCCCTCTTCCCATCACGGCTATTTTCTTCTAAGACTCTTTTTACTAGCCTCGCATATCTTTTTTTTCTGATTCTAGGATAGCATTGCCCACCGTATATAAATAGCCCGCTCAGCGTACCGGTATAATTAAACAGTTCTAATTGTTATGCCAACTATCTCAGTATTTTGAGCACTCCGTATAGTTAATATCAACTTTTTAAGATATCCATATCCACATATTTTTTTGGCGTACCTGCTTATTATTTCACCCTTACATTTTCTGGACTTTTTGAGTTACACGTCCTCTAATCCAGTGTGGTAGCTTCCTTCTTCATGACCTGCGAAGTATAATCAAGTATTAAATTAATACACCACCCCTCCACACCGACGCGTACTAGACCCCGCTTCCAACCACTTTCCTTTGCTCGCTCATTAAAGTAAGTATATGTTTACTTGTTCGTCCTAAATACTGGTTGGATAACCGCTTCTCAAAGCGATTAGTCCCTTTAAATTTCGTAGTCGAATATTCCATGGCGTCTCACTAGTGAATGGTCGAGGGAGACGCGGGGGCTTGTTATTGACAAATTTTGGTGTTCCAGCGTGATTCCGCTTATGTTTTCAGTCTTGTCCAAAGGTCCACAGCGTGTTATCCTAATATTCACTCCATTAGCACCCCTTGCCAACTTGGGCTTTACATCCCAGCTGAAGGGGAGTGGCTAAAGGGGCAAGTTAGGGGGACATGAGAGGTGTGGACGGGCGATTATGGCTATATGAGTAGGGTAGTAGGGCCACATCCCCTAGAAAACCCCCTTCCCCCAATTACTATAGCCAGGCCCCAATTAATTGTTCATTTTTAAATTGGTCTCACTGGACCAATATAACTGTCTTTGTTGACATTTTCTGGCGACGACTAGTCTTCATGTTTATCTATTTCTCTAATTAGAATATATCCATTTCTCCTACTCTTACTGGTTCTAGGCTCTCCAGCTTTGCATACTAAATCGCCCTCGCCCACCCCCATCTTAGACGAGCCTGGCTCATTTTACTATAGATTCGATTCATTATTTCTAACTTATGATGACATATTCTCATATAACTACTACAATATCCTGATTACCACCACTTCCATTATCGAGCCAGAATAGCTATACTACCCGAATCCTTCCCAACGTCCCCTACACCGACTGAGCCTCTCATTTTTACCCTTTGCAATTAGGGATTCTACTTCAGTTTCTATATTATATCTATATTTTCAGCTCCTGCCTTTTGAAGAAATACCTTCCAATTATGATGGTATTTACTATTTCACAGTTTGCCATGGCTCTTTGCCTTATAGCTGCAGCATCACCTACTCTGGCAGCGAGCTCTTCTATCAGTCTTAACAATGATAACCTACCGGCGGGCCGCTGTGACGAGTACACGATTCTACCCAAAGGCACGTGTTGTTCCTGGCATGGCTACTCGGGCACTACCGACGAATTCTGCGGCTCCATGTGTCTCTACAACTGTCCCAATGACCGCAACTCCACCAGTCTCTTACCCGTCGGGGCGAAGCTTTCCAAGGACGGCCGCTGCGATCGCAACACGATTTGCCCCACCGGCAGTTGTTGCTCGCAATGGGGCTTCTGCGGTACATCCAACCTGCACTGCAACACCAACTGCCAGTTCCAATGCACTTCTGTTTCTCTCGTCGATCCCGGCCAGCTCGAACAGGGTGATAAGCGACCCGAAAACGAGGTGACAGATCTTTACTGCGAGGAGGACGACACACCCTATGATGAGCTGCCCATTTGCGAAGATTTGCCGCCGTTTGAAGTCCCAACCCCTGTTCGCCCAGCCAAGGATGGTCAATGCTAAAATGAAAAATAAATAATGCACCATACAGGTGTGTGGTCATCGCCCATTCATCGATTAATATTACCTTGGAAATTAGTATTTACTTCTGTTATCCTATTTAAATATTTTTCTCCATATTTGGGACCCAGCTCGTATTATGATTAAGCTGAGGTTCTACCGAATAGACTGTAGAATATTGCGATCGTTGGATCAGTCTAGGTGAGATATTGCCCACTATCACGTCCCTATTTTAATCACTGCATTTTAAGCCTTTTAAGCCTTTTAAGCCTTTTTAGCATCTTTATCTTTTAATTTAATTATTTATGGCTCACCCTAAATCATTATATTTTTGCTGCATACCCATTTTTTTACAAACATACGTTCTTCTCTTTATCCAGTGGGCGCCATCGCTGAAATTAAGATGATCTCCTTTCCTACGTGTACTTTTGCCATTACTAATCCAGAGTCATATTTTTTGTAAACACTACATAATCAGAATATGGGTATTGTTGGGTTAGGAGGTTATATGAGGGGGTTTAGCACCTGGATTTGTATAGAAGCTATCATGAGATGGGTGAAATTCGGCCCAGCTGTCGAAGGTTTTACATGGTAAGTGTATGGGAGATTTATTTTTCACCAGTAGTATTTGCTTCATCTAACAGAATTTTGGTTAAACAGCTCAGTTGAACCACTCCCAGATGTTTTATAAAAACTGGGGTGGAATTGGCAGGTGAATACCAGTTATATCTGCTATGTAGAATATAAAAGATACCGATCTCTATATTACCACATGCCAATATACAAATACATTCAGCAGGATAGGGGTTGCTCATCAATCAATGGAACTAGAATCTAAAGGGATACTAAAAATGCAGATAATATGCTGTGGCATAATACAAAGTGACTATAGGCATTATAGTATAACATAATGGTGAGCATGCACATGAAAAGTAAACTGTTAATTGGAATATGAAAAAAATATACAGTTGGTATGTAAATATAATTAAAATTGGGTGCAAATGTTAATCTGAAGAAATTTGTTCCAGGAGGAATGGGCCTGTTGGGGGGTTCTAGTGGCCATCACATACTGTGGTGGGTAGACATTAACAGGTTCCCTGCATCAAAGATTAGTGATGGCCTGGGGAGTGTTGGCCAAATTTGCAGCCAGTGAGGATCTACAGATACCATTGGATGGTGTCGCCAAATGGATGGGTGGTTGCCTACATTCCACCCTGGAGGACTCGGCAGGGACTCGGGTATGCAGAGGAACAGTAAGTGTCTGAGGTGATGGTACCGAATGACATGGGTGCAAATCACAGCTCGGCTGAAGGGGTGTAGTCAGGTTGACTGGGTGGGGTTGGGTGGAGTATGTAGCCTTGGGCTCGACCAAAACCTGAGGGCATTCATTGTCATTCAACAGATTAGATTTGATTGTCTTCAAGTCACCCGATTGAGCAACGGCCGGAGTAATTGGTTCACTTGGGATACTGCCGGGGAGGTCAAGGTGCGAAGGTGTTATTAT
>JANBQC010000087.1:0-64125 GCA_027576995.1 Dimargaris cristalligena
GTTTAACATCTTGGGCTTGAATATGGAGTTCATTAATTCCATATTTGTCTTATCGAGGTACCTTTGCTTACTTACACCTAGTTGCATCCTAGCAGCGAAATAAATGCCCAATTTTCTTTACTTTATGCCCACTGATAATTACAAGTGCGCCCATAAAAGAAGAGATGGGGGCATGTATACGAACCAGAACTTGGATAATCTTTGAAGTAGGTGAGGGTAGAATATATGGTCGACTTTTGCGCTGCCATTTCGAATCATCACAATTAAAATAGGCACCTAAAGTCGTCAATATCTCAGTATACAGTTAATGCTTGGAATAATTATTTGACCAGCTTTAGTCAAAACCACAGTCACTAACCACCATCAAACTGCATTTGAATATCTTAGGGCATACTTCCACGCCATTTTACCCAATTTCTACATTGCCTCCACTGTAACCAATATCGTTTTAAGATCCCTGGGACAATGGTCGCAGTGCCTTCTGTTCATTAATTTCCAACAGCCTTTTTATTGAGCCCACAGTGTGTATCCAGATCTAAGATTTTGGTTAACATGTGTAGGTAACTACGTATTACTAGTAGGCATGTGCGAGCATAAAATTCGGAGAGGGGGGCCCTTCGTACATAATGCTAAGGGGCATTGTAATTTTTTTTGAATGGGTCCACAAATGTAATCCAGAAGGTCTGGTGTTTATGAAATATAGAAGCCTACACAGTAATCAATGATAAGATAATTGCACTATATACCTATTTATTATCGGGATAGATAGGTGATTTAATCGGAAAACGTCTTAAACTGAATTATATTTTATAGTACAGTTATGGCCCCAGATTAGTGGGGGACTTATGATGGAGCAGTGGTTCCTGCCCGAACACTCTGAGCAAACAGCTGAGTGGGAACCGTGCTCATTCATACTATTAATAGAAATAATGGGCACATTGAGACACTGCTCGTCTTTAATGGGGATTACGCATAGAGATTTTATTGATATGGATGTCTGATTGAGCATGCTAGGTAGCGTAAGGCTACTATGACTTAATAAAATCAGGCCGAAGTGGAGTGGCAGGAGCTGGAAGGAGAAATCAGTCTATTGATGTTTATGATAAAAGGTCGGCCAAAAAATGGGCTCTTTTGAAGATATGAATCGTTTTCCAACCGAAGTGGTTGTACCCGCCAGTTGACGGCAGAAAAGCCCCTGGGCATGAGCGGCGGAGCTGTCAGAATGGCCATTAACGGGGTTGGCCTGGGCCGCAGCAAAAAGAGCGACAATGGCAATGGGGAGGGCCTTGAAAAACGAGGTAAATTGCATGGTGGATATGGTGGGAATTCGGGTAAGTGGAAAACATAGAATGAGATGAGTTGTAATGAACTGCTTTGGATGAAGTGCGGATGAGTGGATACTGCTACCAGAAGAGCGGGCTGCCAAGTGGTATTTATACTTTTCTGTAAAGGGAGTATAGGTGGCCGTCATTCATTATATGGGCAGTTTTAAAAAAACTGTCTCACTAGCTTCCCTACTATTCAGGCTGCTGTTCTCTATTGCAGTAGTGTAGAGAGATTTAAGTGAAATATGTTTTGGGAATGCCGTCCCGTCCTTCCACCTCTGCCAATTGCATGATGACCACCTGGCCGCCACCGTTCAAGTTGATAATACAGAGACTTACATCTCGACTCTTGTGACAATTCTTGGGTTATGAAGTAGACAATTTTTTGCTATTGTCTAGAAGCTTCACCCCTCTTGCCCATATTCTGCAAATCAGTCTACTTCGGCCAGTAGGATAACTGTAATATGGAATGTTCCACTATGAACAGATAAACATGGTTAAGCCTGTTTCTCACTGCTTTAGTGAGAGAAAAGGAGAGAGAAAGTTGAAGATTTACCCTGTCTCTTTATTGTTGCCACTATTTACTTTGCCATCCCCTCTTCCCCTTATCGGCCCTCCTAATCTGACCTAATCTGACTGGATGATCATCTGCTATATCAGGCCTTATAGTACCATATTGAACCCCCCCCCATGGTCACCCCTGGTACTATGTGTTGGAATACTAAGGACTTAAAGGAAATAAAACTGGAAGTAAGGGAAGAAAGCAGCTAGAGGACGGTAGGTACCTCTAGGTGGTTAGTTTTATTGAGTTGTAATTTCTGTAGAGTGAAATATAATTAGCTAATATGAATGATCTCATGATAGCAGAGTAAACTAATGTAATTGGGTAAAAATAGGATAGAATAAAGAACACGTAGGAACATATTCTTCAATATTTACCTAGGGTGAGTGGGGGTACTATTAGTGGGCTGTGTATTGGGGCTGGTTATTGGGTTGGTTCCTATGGGGTGTGGGGGTGCCAAGATAGTTCCAGACAAGTAGTTGTTCAGCTAGGGTGTTCCTTGGGCATCAAAGTACTGGGTCTTATTGAATGACAGGGCCTGGAACTGGGTGTTCTGGTAGCTGCTCTACAGTAAGCCTCTGGGGGTGATCCATGTCAGTACAGGAGTGTCAGGGAGGACCTGGGATGTGTCCAGGGCCTTGTTTGTCTGGCTAGCTAGGGTTACCTTAATGCATCTCAGGGTTTCCTGAGTGGAATTTTCTTGATACTGTAAGGCAGCTTAGTATTCCTCCATTCCTTGTACCCAGTCAGTGATTGCCAGGAGGCTTGTGGCAGGCCATTCCTGGGTCTAGTACTGATGGGCACTCTGTTCTCATAGCAGTACCAGGATTTCTTGGTATAAGTCAAGGTTGTTTACAGGAGCAGCTTGTAGTGTCCGACTCAATGGGGCTAGATTCAGAGGTTGTAACATGGTTGTGCTTAGGGAGTCACTGATTTCAATGCATGGTGGGGTTGCTTAGTCCCACTCTTCATAGCAGGGGAGGTCGAGTGTGTTATCTGAATTGACTGGGACAGGAATTGATTCACTGGCTTTAGGGCATATTCTGGTGCTATACATGGGCTGTGCTACTGGGGTAGTCTCCTCCCTCCTTTAACTGGCTTGGGTCTCTGAGCTGGTGGGGGTGGGGTCATTGTTGGTAGTAGTGGTCACTTAGGTGCCTCAGCAAGTGCAACTAGTGATCAGAGCATCCCCATCTGTGATGGTCTAGGGTAATTGGTAGTTGGGCCCCAGCATGCGAGTACTAAGGGGCAAACTACAGTTCTGTTGTTCATTGCAGATTTGGAGGTATTCAGTTGCTCTGGCATACAGGGAGCTAGTAGATCTTGCTGTTTGGTTTAGGGGGTTCTTTCAGGGGAGGATTATTAAGGGGGGTGGGATGTCTCCCAGGTCTGAATACAGTCAGAAGTCTCTGATTAGGATTGTTTCTGCTTGGCTTCATTCTTCTCTTGAGGTCAATGCTGGGAGGTTCTGTACGTAACTTTATAAGAGGCATACTACATGGGTTAGTACAGGTCAATTGATATATCACTATGCTCTGGTGGTTCTTAACTTGTCTGCTAATGGGATTAGTATTGTTGGAGGGTGCACTTCCATAGTCCTTTATAATTGAGCATCTTCAGGTTACATCTCCATGGTCCTTTGTGGGTGGGGGTCTGTTCCTTCCATAGTACCTTACAGTCCTTTATAAGGTACAGGTAGTGTTGGAAATATAAGTTTGATGGTAAACACAAGTGCCTTCAGATACAACTAAAACAATTCAAAGAAGAGAGAAAGAACCGCAAGGGGCAAAGCTAGATGCCCACGGTTGGTTTTATTGAATTGAATAATAGCAGTAATAATGATTAGGACGAAGTTCCAGTTATAGGATGATATAGTAACGGCTATAGTAAAGTCCCAAGTATAGGACAAGCCAATCACAGAGATGGAATCAGTAGGACGGGGGAAATGAATTTCCAACAGGTAGGTCTACAGATAATAGGGGTACAGAGGCTTTCCTTTGAGAGACCATTCAGTTTAGTCCTCTACCAGTGTCACCTAAATTAACTACTCTTAGTCCATCAAGAGTCCTAGGGGTAGGCTTCTAATGGTAGGTGGGGCTTAGACTCAGCCAAGTGGGCTACTAGTGTTAGGGTGGGAATGGCACTAACCAATAAAGGGTAAGTATAGGCTAATGCAAGGGACGTGCAGTGGGCACACTTACTAGTCAGTATACTGGGTGAGTATATAGGGAGTTTATTGAGGTAAATAGGGGATAAGAATAAGCTGAAGAACTAACTGGTCCCAGAGGGGCCCAGCTATTTATATATAGGGACCACTTGTAATGAGAGATCCTAAGGAGAATAGGATAAAGACTAATTATAATAGGGGAAGACTGACCAGGTGGCCTTGCTTCTGGAAGACTTCTCATGAGAACTGGGGGTTGTTGGATTGGCCAGTGGAGTATTATATGTGAAGTGTTGGGGTCAGTCAGAGGGGGTAATATGAGAGAATAGGGGTAATATGGTACTATAAGGCAAGATAGGATGGGATGATAAGTACTTCCATATTTAGGTGGGATTAGGAGGGCTGACAGAGACCACTAAAACAGTAACAGGAAAGGAAACTCATAAGAAAATTGGTAGGCTATATTCACATGGCTTTATAGAATCATAACTGAATAATTAGTCAATGGAGTACACCATTCAGACCTGCCACCTCCATCCCAGTACCCACAGATACCAATTTATACAGATAAAAAAAACAGTAATTTAATGTGTCTAGTCAATCCCAATTATACTTTGAATGTTCATGAATAATTACAGGCCCATGCATTATTCGGGCCGATCAGCAAAGGACAAGAACCTTCACCCTTTCTATCAGGGGCGCAGCATTTAGCCGTTGCTATGCTATGTCTCGTTGGTGACCACTTGATCAGTGTGTAAGCCTAACTGGCAAGGTTAAGTTGGAGCCATTGGTAGTGTATTACAATTTCCGAAAGGTGGATCCATCCTACCCAAATAAGGCCTACAGCAGATAATAATAAAGGGTCTAACCGGCATGGCTGTTCTGATTGTCCTTGAATGAAAACAGACCTGGAGGTCCAGGGCGCTTTTCTGCATTTTCGTCTTGAAAAAATTTATTTTGAAGAAGCCTCCTATCGAAAGCCTCGGCTATAAACCTATCATAGGACCAGGTGCCGCAGCTAGCGACTTAGGTCATACCACCAAACGAATGTGCTTAAATATAGTATAATGACTATAATAACATATAATGATTGATTGTAGACATACATGAAGCTATTTTACAAAGTAATAAATGGAATACCGGGGTGTGATATCTAGTTCTTGGCCCATTCCTAATATTCATAACAAATTCGGGCATTGTCTCCCATAATGGATATTAGAATAGATACCTGGTTGCAGTCTACTTCGAAAAGATATGTTGACACCCTGTACTATATCTGATGAATAGAATCGCTAGCAGTGGCTATATAAATACAAGAAAATTTCCCCCCCTGTATCCTAACATCAACTTCACACTTTTGAAAGCTTTCTCCAACTATTTTGCCAGGATCTGTCCCACAAAGTTGCTTTCCAACTCGCCACCTTTTTTTTTCTTTCCATTGTCTATTTTTTTTTAAATAGCCATACAAAGGCCTTCTCCTATCTTCCCGGTGGCCACTGGAATAAACCGTTTTAGGCCACACCCTGCAATAATGCAGGGTACAATAACTGTTAAGTACCCTCAACAGGGTGCTGCCGGGTATCCTTCATTTGCCCTAAAGGATTACCCTGTAGGTGACCCCAGAGCAGAACTGTCCAAGGCAGACAGGACTGGGGAGATTGTAGCAGCCTCCGAATAATCAGAAATCAGGAGGTGCCTGCCAAAGTGCAGGTTAAATGTTCTTATTGATTTTAATAAATGGTTCAAATAATTTTGTAGATATAGTTTGCAGTATTTAGCTGGAGGTGGCATCCTTTTTATACCACAATTTATATTCACTCATTGAGCCTTGTCTATTTTCTGATATACCTTCATTTAAAATTAAGCTTAGAATAAAGGCCGGTAACAAGGCAACTGGGTTGAATTATTCTGTAAAGTTGATAATGCTATCGGGGCAGTGTGGATAGTGGAGGGGCTGTGGAAGAGTATCTTTGTTTGTTTCGATGGAAATTAATGGATTAGCTGACTGAAATGGGTACATTAACAATTACATCACTGGGTTAAACCGTATATGTTAGTCAGGATGGTATATCCAGTTTTTTGTTGACTGGCTGCACTTTCAACTAGTATTATTAAATCAGGTATTGATGACTGGAAATACACTCTGCATCAATCTGTGAGCATTGTCTATTTTACTTATAGTAGTTCATTTAACAATATTTATTGGATTTTGTAACCCCACTGGTTTTCCACTGTCTGCCTGAATAGTTACCATGTATCATCTCGGTGTTGACATAAAATAACCCGGTATAAATCTGTGTTGGCTTCGGGGTCATCTAATTCACCGCTAGGATTCGGAATACGAGCTGGTGTACCCTGCTCAAGTGCAGAGCGCTGGGGCGTGGACGGCGGTGTACCCGGGCCGGAAGAAGGTGGGACGCTAGGCCCAGAGGAACGAATGGGGAGGCGCGACATTGAAGAGAAAATATTAAGCGTTTTTGTATTTTGAGTGAAGAAATTAATAAATTATTGGTTTTATTTTATAGTAATCGTGAAGAAAATGGGAATTATGAACAAAATATTGTTTTCCGTTGCAGGAAGAGGGCTCCCCGAACAGAGGTCGTAAATTGGTTGTTATAAATAACACAGAATATTATTAGCAGGCTTGAATACCGTCATAATAACATCACAACACATGGCCGTTAACATGAATATAAAATAACAAATCGGGAGCTGACTTCCCAAAAGGCGTGGAATATTTCTCATGAAATTCGTCATATCAATTGTAATCGTTAGTATTTGATAAGAAAAACAGTCATAAGTATTGTAATATTTGATAATCGTCAGTTCAACATAAGAATCGGTGGATAAATTGATAGCCGGATACTGAAGGCTGTCGGCCAACATTCTCACGGCACTACAAATCTATGTATATATATACCCTTGTATTGACTATTTAAAGGATTTGACTGTTGAATTTATTGAAGATAACATAGCTCGTTGCTGCTCTTCTTTATGACCTAATACATTCTAGAAATTTATATGACGTCTATTTCTACAATCTTTCTTACAATCAATCGGCACGCACCATGTACTATACATGGAATATATTCAATCCAATTATATAAGGCATATTCCATATGGTTGAGCTGGGGCATTTAGTCTGCCTTCCCTTAAAAGTTTGGAATGCACATCCCTCCCCTTTGTATTGCCCCTTCATGTTTAGTCTAACTAAGAAATAGTGGCTTATAGAGTATCTTGGAGCCCCAAAATGGTAAGGGGGGGTGACTAGTACTCAGTTTCATATTAACATAACTGACAATTCATATTTTAGTATATTATTTAACTAAGATCTGATGTAACTATGAATTCTAACATGTTTATTTGAATCCCTGCTTATATCAGGTAACTAATTGGCTGGTTGATGAGTTAGCTATAATGCTCAAGTATTTATATTGGAAAATCAATATTTGTTATATAATCAACTATGTGAAAAATACAGCCAATGTACGAAGAGGAGCAGAGTCTAATGTATGAGTTGAAGTTCTAGAGATAGGTTGACAGATGCAGCTCCCATATTGTGCTCAAATTAGTACAATATTGTCGCAGCCATGGAATATTGGACTGGTTCAAAATACACAACTAGGAGGATCAGATGGGGCAATCTCACCAATGGTACCAGTGTGGTGCCCCACCACATTACACTTTTCCCCTCTTTCCCTTCTTTTCTATGTTAGTCCCATGATTCCCAGTGCTCATCACACTGGTGGGATTCCCCTTTTCCAATTTTCCCTCTGTCCTCTTCTATGTTTATCATGGGGTCATCATTGATTCCCATGATCCATTGTTCTTCCTTTTCCCTTCTCTTTGCTAAGCCTTTCCCATGACTTGGCTAAGCCTGATTGGTCCATATTTCCATATTATGCCTGAGTCATATTGCTGATGACTAATGGATCATTTTCCCTCCTATTTTCCTTTTGTTTCCCACTTAACCATTGAATATAAATAAACCCTTGTCTGCCCCTCTTGGAAGGACAGACAACTTTGGCACCTTACTTCCTAGACATTGTTATCTGACTCCTTTGACCCCCTTGTAGGACACTAATACCACCTTGGCTTTAAGTGACTATTAGCTACTACTCAGTTTACTCTCTGTTCTCATTTTTCCTTGTACTCAGCAAAAAGTCCCTTTTTATCACCTTGGCTTCAGGTGCTAATTAGCCTTTCACCCTGTTTCATCTAATTTAGGCACCTCACCAGCACCCGAGGATTATCAATAGAGCCCTTTGGGGTCATGGTGATGAATTATTTTCCAATTACCTTACAGTACCCAAAGCTGGGAGTGACACCAAACACTTTATACCCAGTATCCCATTGAGTATTTGGTGTTTGGTTAGCATCCATCCTACTTGGGTAACCCTTAGGGTTGTCCAGCTTCTACCATATGAATATCCTTCTTGAATAACCCCTCCAATCATCAGATATTTGCATACTTGCCCCATAAAAACTTACCCTATCAGTTCCCCATGTCCCAGTATCATTATATATCACACTACTCTCCCATCCATAGGATGCTTGAATAGATAATCCAACACAGCTTGATTTAATATCAGCCCAGTGAACCCCTAGGCCGCACTTGAGCAACTGTCATTTCCAATATCACCTATTATTCTTATTTTCCTAGTGCAGGATTTGTGTGCTTAATTGAGCAGTATACAATGATAATAGAGGCTACTGCATAGTCTAGAATGCTTAAATGAGGACGATTGCTAATAGTTGACTCCAGACAAAGCGGGCCACTATTATCAAAATCATTGGCTGTTTTATTTCAACAATCCCTGACATTGTATGGTCAATCCATGCTGTCAATGAAACATCTGGCAGGAAACTAGGATAAATTGGGATTCCTTCCCCATAGATACGTGGGTTTAATAGTCACTTACTCTGAAATTTCAGCCAACCAGTCTGGATTTCAAATACCAAGTTTATTTTCAATACATGTAAAACATGTTGGAATATAAAGATGCATCAATACAACTGGGATTAAAGGAGGAAAGCAGCTGGTAATCAGTTGTTGCCTTTAGGTGATTAGTTTTATTGAACAGTATAATCTGTAGGGTGAAAGAAAAGTGGTTAAAAAGAGTGGGCTCAGGTTAGCTAAATTAACTAATGTATTTAGTGGAAAGGATAGGATAAAAGACTTGTCAGGATATATTTTTCAACATGTTTGATATTGGTTACTGGCCATGTATCGAAGCATCCCTTGGGCAAACAGGGGGCTAAAATGACACGAGGTCTTTCTGGGGCTGTCTAGTGACCTAACATTGACCACACGCCATTTCGAAGAGGAAGGTAGGGGTGGCGGGTGCCAGGGAGGGGACTTTCCTGTATTTAAAAAAATGTGCCAGGCTTACGGGACAAAGATAGTACCTGGATTTTCGGAAATTATTCTGGATAGATACCACAGGCCAAAGAAGGCTACTAAAATAATACGAGGAAAAGAAATCCGTAAGGCAATCGGGAGACTATTTTTGCGTAGTTTTATGGAATAATGGCTGAATAGTCGATAAGGAGAATACATATTTCAGACCTGCCACTTCCATGCCAGTACCCACAGATACCAAAATATATTAATAAAAAAACGGCGATATAATTTGTATGGTTTATTCCAATTGTAACTTGGATGGTCATGAATAATTCCCGGTCGGTCTATTATTTTGGCCGATCACCGAAGGACAGGAACCTTCACCCTTTTTATTAGGGGCGCAGCATTTGACCGAAACTATGCTATGTCTTACTGGTGACCATTTGGTCAGTGGTTAAGCTTCTCCAGTAGGGTTTAACAGGAGCCATCGACAGTGTATTATAATGCCTAGCAGGCGAATTCATCCTAGCTAAATAAGGCATACAGTAGATAACAATGCAGGGTCTAACTGACATGTCTGATCTGATTATCCTCGGGCGAAACCAGACCGGGAAGTTAATGGAGTGTTACAGCATTGTCATCATAAAATTCTTATTTATTAGGAGCCTCCTGTCAAAAGCCTCGGAAATAGCCCTATCCTAGGATTAGGTGCCGCAGGTTATAATGACCTGTACCATTACACTAGTTAATTATGTCTAGCCATAGTCTAATAGTTATTGTAATACAGATTCGTCAGTTGGACAGGTTCATGAAGCCATTCGAATAAGTCAGCAAAGGGAATACCGGGACTTGGTTGCTATTCCATGGCCAATTTCTAATATCTACCACCTGATTAAGGCATTGTCTCCCCATTAATTTTTTTGGAATAGCCACATGGTTGTAAGTCCGCGTTGAAGGGATCGCTGGATACCTGCATAGTATCTGGTCAATAAAATTTATGATAGTAACTCATGTGGGTGAAATGTGACCCAGCGGTATAGGGCTGTAAATAATATATATGCGGGACAGTAGGTGGATATCTATTTTTTTACCTGAGGCCTTTGCCTTATTCAATGGGGTTTTCACTACACAGCTTGGTTGGACCCCACCTATATAAATGCAGCTGAGTTTCGTACTTGGTAACTGTGACGTTTTACGACCCTTGTCTAACGCACATAATATTACTGGCGTGTCCCTTCGCGTCTCCTTAATTATCATTCGGCAGTTCGAGTCATCGCTGCTTTGCATTACTCCGGGTTACCCCGGCCCGACCACAACACGCCATAATTGTGTCCCGCTTTCAGTAACTACATTAACTTCTTATAAAAAGGACGTCTTCGGTGCACGTCGAAAAACAACAATCATCATAACCCTCAACATTTTACATCACCGTTTTAGTTCTTCTATCTATCTTCCTATTTTTACCTATTATTTTCTTATACCCCGAATAAACCTTTGTCTTAACACCAACATTGACGTTGGACAAACTGGGGTTATCTCTAAACGCTTATATCGTTACAGTAACCATAAATTGATTACATATGCTAGGTTCACTACTCCACCACACTACTCCCAACTGGCATTCTCTTGTACCCTCCAAATTCTATTTGCACTCCTCCTATCCCTCTCACTTTCTCCCTCACCCCCTACCTCCATCATCCTTCTTCATGCAATGGCCATACTAAGGCCTCCCCCTGCATCAACGCAGGCAACAATTATATTTAGTCACCCCCAACAGGGTGATTTTTCGCATCCCTCATTTATCTTGAGGGATTACGTTGTGCACGATCCACAGGCCAAACTTACTGAGGCCGACCGGGGTCGTGCAAATCAACCAGCCTCCCTCTAGTCCAATCCCGGGAGGTGCCTGCCAAAGTGCAGGTTAAATGAAGTTAATTTCACCGATTTTTGTTTTACCTTATATGGATATTTGTATATAGTTGTAGGTAGCTGGATTCAACATCCTTTATATATTCCAGTTTCCGTCCACTTAATGAACGATTTCAATAGTCTAGTATATTTTTTTCTTTAGAACCTGGTCTAGGGTAAAGGCCGGTAATAAGATAATTGGGCTGCGTTATTCTGTATATACGATAATGCCGTCGCGGTGATTGGGATAATGGAGGGGCTGTGGAGGAATGCCTTTGTTTGATTTTTCGGTGGAATTTATTGAAATGGCTGGCTGAAGCGGGTACATTTTAATTTAAAATATTAGGATTGGCAATACATGCTAGTCAGGGAGATATTTACGGATATATTTCAGGTTAGTTGTCCCTTCGATTAGTATCATAAAAATAGATACCGATTAATACAAACAGCCCATCTATCAATCGGCCAGTATTCTCTATTCGATTTCCAGGTATAATTATAAAAAATCAACTCATTTTACATTATTAGATGAAATTTACAGCCCCAATAGACATCCCCTACCTATCTTGCCAATGGCTGTGCACCGGCTCGATCTTAAGGTAACCGTTAGTTTTACATGGACGTATCTGTAAGCCTGTGTTACTCTTTATATAAAGGTTTGGGCCGATGGATTCATTGAAGATAACATAACCCGTAAATGTACCTCTAGATTATTTAATTTACTCAGGAAATTTCATTGATATGGCTACTTTCTCGACAACTTCCATCGTCAATAAACATATACCATGAAATATGTAGTAGCCCGGCTATAGCCCTACTCCAACAGATAAGGCCACCTTTTACGATTAATATTGCCTGATTACGTCAAGGGGACATTGCTCAGTAGCAGTCATTTATTTATTCTATGAATAGGTTGGGTGTAGTTCCGGTGGGTACCAATAACTTACATCGATATTACAACTCACATTACAATCCAAACCTACAGTTAAGTTGAATCTCGCCCATATTTTAAAATCTGATCAAGACAATTAAATTCCTATCCATATATATTTGCTAGACATTCGACAGCACCAGCTGGTAGAACGTTTCTTATAATAATATCGCATCGTTCGGCGTGGCTTCATTCATTACTTTCAAATTCAAGTAGAGAGATCGATTCCTTTAAAAAAACAAGAGCAAAAAAAAAGTAAATTACTTGAAACTTCCGTTCTGCGGTAAGTTGATTTAGCCATCATAACTACTAATAAAACAAATAACTTGAGGGGCTTAATAAAATGGTATGAAAGATATGGATATAACTTAGATTGCAGTCAAGTTTACACCGCCGGGTGTACTATATGATGGGGGGGTGTAGAAACTCATAAATCTGGAAAGAGCAGTCAGTCACCCAAATAGATTAGTAAAAAAAAAAGGTATAAAATAGGGCGAATTGGAATATTAAAATAGCGATGCAGGCCAACTGGATTGCAAATACACCCATTGGATGGTGTTGGTTGCTCTCATCCGACAGTAGCCATTTCAGGTCCAACGGAACGACGGAGGCGACACAGTGCACACCGAGACCCGTAAAAAAACTGCTTGTAAAAAGGGTTTGTTTGGTTTTTGTAGAAAATGAAAAAACACACGCACACACACACGGAGTAGAGTAGCAAAACCAAATAATTCAAAATTATTTTACATAAAAGTAATGGCGAATCTTGTCGAGAGCGTCCAAGACGGGTTGCACCTGCTGCCCTTCCACCGGGGGATAATAAAAGACCGAACTCTGAATGGCCTCGTGGCCTGAATTCGATTTCGAATGGGTTGATGAAGCATCATGACTCGTCACCGAACTATTATCCGCCGTCCCTCCATGGCTCGACCCCGGCGTATCCGCTGGGCTTCCTCCGCCTTCGGAGGTCGCCGCCCCTAGTTTATCCCACTGTTGGTCCGCCCGCCATTGTGGCCGGTAGAGCAAGTCGGTCCAAATCGTGAGGAGTGGTCGGATATCGCGCGTGACGTCTTCGACCTCTTCCTGCTGACTCAGCATAAGTTCGAGGACTTTAAAGAACCCGCGGCTTAGTTCACTGAAGTATTCGACCAGCATTGGACCAGGAAAGCCAGGGATAACGGAAGAAGAAGGCTGTTGTTGCTGCTGGTGGTGGTTTCCCCGACCCGGTGTAGGACTACGGTCCCGACCCCGGGTCAGGAGTTTAGCCAGTTTGTTCAGCGTATCACGGTACATGGTAATTTCCAGGTTAAGCGGGTCCCGTTGGGCGGATTGCAAGATTAAATTAAACTGTTTTTTAAGACGGGGAGCCACCACATTCGTGGCCTGCGCCTGTAGTAGATCGGCCAGTTCGTAGCCTTGGAACCGAGGGATGAGGTGGGAGGTATGCACCAGATACTCGTCATATCGCCGCGTTTGGACGAGGGAATTAAGGTATAGACGCATCGCGCCGGCCGAGATGGTGTAGGGGCACGGCATCATGAGTTGGACGATGGACTCGGCCACCTTGGCCTGGTCCCCTCCTTGGAGAACGGTTTTCTGCACCAGAATTTCGAGGTGGACCATACCGATGGCCGCTCCGGGGTGGTCGCGTAGGAGCTGGTAAATCTGTTGCCGCACGGGCGATAGGTCCGCGAGCAGGGGGTCCTGGGGGGTAGCGCGGGAAGCACTCCGCTGGCGACCGCCCGAGGTCGTGGACGTGGCGGTTGAGGTCGTCGAGTGACGATCACTGTCCGGCGAGCCCGAATGCTGGCTAGACGAGGGGTTCTGGGCGGATTCATTGTCAAAGACCGTCGGATAGAGCAGGAGGTGGACAATGGAAGTAAGATCCACCAACGAGGACTGGTCGGAGGTGCGGATATAAACCTGCACGGCCTGGAGCCCCATTTCCAGGGCGGACAAGCAATCGTGGGGCAGAACCAGTTTGAGAATTCCCTTGAGCAGGACAATGGGATAGGCATGCGGAGCCACCCGGAGGCTATTCTCAATCTGTTTTTGCCGACCCGCGAGGGTCTTCCAGTCACCCGCCTTAACGAGCGCTTCGATGTCGCGCGCCTCCGAGCCGGCCGATAATTTGGCCAGGACCTTTTGGACTAGGGCCACCTTGGTGGGTTGGTGCCGTGGGCGGGCGTTCGGTGGTAACCCGTAGGAATACTCCCGTAAGTCCTGATTAAAGGCCCGCATACCGGCTTCAATGTCCGACTTGGGCATTCGGAGGCGGGACGAAAGGCTACTGCTACCGCTACTACTCGAGCCATTAGGCATGGCTGGTAGGGACCAGCCATCCCAGGTGATGGGGTCTTTGGGCAAGAGCGCCTTGGAGAGTTGCACCAGCTCAGTGGCACCGTTGGGTTGGCGGTCCACCCCTTTGACCAGGCCGTTAAAGCCGGATATCGCGTCACCGTAGTCCCGCTGGTAAACCAGTTGTTCGATTTCGTATTGGTTCGGATGGGTAGAGGCCCCGAACCGATGGATGGCCACCGCCCCGTAGGCCTCTTCGGTCAATTGGAAAGACGTAAGCACCCCTTTGCTCGAGCAGGTAAAATAGGTGTTGTCGAATACCGGGGGACAGCAAATACTCTCAATAGAGCCTGAAATGCCTTTGGAGTAATTGGCGATAAGGCTAGAAGTTACGGGCGCAAGGGCTGTCCGCGGTTCCGACCCTCCCACATTCTGGGTAGCCGATGGTTCACTTGGACTGCCTGCGCGCAGGGCCCAGAGGCGCCAGTGATTGTCAGCTGATCCGGTGGTGATCATGTCGCAATGAGTATTCGACCAACAAATCTAAATCAAGCAAATTGATGAATATTACAAAAAGGGTATATTGGATTAGGAATACAGCGGCTGTTTATACCCCACAATACCATCCTTCTAAAACAATATAGTATTTTTCTATTCGTATTATAATAGTATAATGGGGCTATAGTTCAGAAGGTAGTTCTATCTAGATAGTCATTGAATCGGGTGGAGCAATGTATTAGTCACTTACCGAAGTAAAGCGTTGCTGGTGCTGCTGGATAGTATAGGCCGGGCCTGACAAGTACCGTAAATCCCAGATATTGGTATTGCAGTCATCCCCCGCCGAAGCCAACCAATACGGAACAAATGGGCTCCATTGAATATCGTTAATGGGGGCCTGGTGCCCATTCCGCGTCTTCCAGACGACTGGTTTACCCCTTTTGCGGATATCCAGAATAGATATCGACTTATCGATGCTACCGGTCGCAATCAGCTGGGAAAAGGGATAGGGATGCCAGACCGCCGCACTCAGTCGGGAATTGGATACCTGATGAACCCGATATGGTAACATTGCGGTGAGAGGGGGAGAGATCGTATCAATGGATATGGAAGGGTGTAAGCAAATCATAAATTGGGATATTCGCTATCAAAAATGAACTATAATTATAGCAATACTGGTTTGGTATTGACTGGCCACTAGTGAAAGTGGGGGTCATCTTGACTTACACGATCATCCCGGATTGGCGCTTTGGAATCATTGACATCCCAAACGTGAACTAAATGGCCGACGGCCGAGAGAAAACGAAGGCCCGAGGTATTTGAACTTCCGGCCCCCTGTTGACCCGACACGGGCTCAAAATCGGTATGGAGAACCCGCCGTGAACTTATATATTTACCGGGCACCGGAACCTCTGGGGCCTATTGGATGGAATACAGCGAGGAATACCAAACTAAATCGGGGATTAGAGGATATAGTGTAAGCCGACCTATGCTGGTACTGGCGATCCAAGAGTTTAGCTCCAGAAAGAATAATACTCAGAGGGAGGCAGCAACTGATATTCCCTATTAAACACTAGAATGTCGGCAATACAAGGAAAACCAGGCTGGGCCAAGTAGAATGCGCATGCTTGGCTGTACTACTTACCCGACTCAGTTTATTGCGAAAAGTGGCAGCTGCCTTCAATCCACTGCCGGCCTCCGAATGGCCACCGGTACCCGCGCCCATGACAGCTTCCGTATCGACGGTGTATAACATATTAATTCCCCGGTCATTTCCGGTAATGATTTGACGATCCGAAAAAGATATACTATGGATGGGGTGCCGTGACGACGTCTGGGCCCGGAGCTGTGAAAACCGGTGTTAGGAATATGGCAGGTATTCAGCAGTAAATAAGAGTGAATTGGTAGGACATTGGATTAATTGATCGGGTTAGTTTTGGGATTCGGGACATACCTGGGGTGAACCAAGGTAGTAGGTGCAGCAATGCTAATATTTGGTTGATGGAATGGTCGTCACTGAGGGGTTAATCCCAATGTGACCTGGACCTATGGCCAACTATAGACATATACGGGTTTATTTAGACAAGGGGGTAGCCCAATTATAACTATACCGTACCTCCATGGTGGGCAGTGATTCATCGTCGCTTTCTAACGATGCGGTATGGGCCTTCAAAACGAAGAGGTTCGGGCCTGGGCCGCCTGAACCAACCGCTAGTAGTGGCGCAGTCTGTAAGGGGGGATTTAGATAGATAGAGGTCAGAGGGGGGTTGGATAAATAAGCGAAGCGATTCATATGGCTGTTCGCCATTAACGATGGTAATGCGGGTAGGCTGGGGAAGGGGTTCGAATGACATGGTCAGTATTCGTATATGGGGCGGTTTACTTACCTGCGACGGAGCCATGCATGTCGCAAACTGGGCCTTGTCGGGAAGAGTTAGCTGGGCGGATTTTAGCTCGCTAGTACGAGATAACGGATCAATTAAAGGGAGTTACATTCAAGTAAGTGGGTGGGTCTATAGAATCAAGTGGGTCCCCAATTGCGGGCTGATACACGGCCAAACGACTGCTGGTGAGCCGTATTAACGAAGAATCCTATAAATACGTTTCCCGTATAGCCAGGCGCATCCGGACCCACTTCACGGACGACACTTTAACCTTCAGCCACAGATGACCCGGGCTAGGCAATAGACCGACCTTCCCTTCCCCCTGGGACTTTCTGGCCCATTCCCGGCGGGACATACCCTCTATATGGGTCCGCCTGAAAAGAAAATGGGGGCCAGGTTTAGTTACTTACGATTGACTCGCATAGTCGCCGGTTAGAAACGAAGTCCGCCAGTCGTTTAACTGACCGAATTGGTCGGCGGTATAGCGGGTCAGCTCAGCGAACCCGGGTCTGGAGCTGACATTGGGGTCGGAGGGCAATGAATAGTTGGCGGAAGTCGCCATGGATGCGGGACAGGCAACGTGGGACGCGGGGAATAAGCCAAGAAAAATAGTAATAAAATAAAGAACAATAGAGAGAGGGGGGACCTAATAGAAACCCGGAGAGACGCCAATCCACTGAATGAGGGGGTTAGTTGGTAGATGAGAGAGAGTCGAACATTGAAGGTCAATACGCACTGGATAGGTAGTATAAAGGAAAAGGGCGGCAATTCACACCAAGGCTAAGCAATTAGCAACAGACGGAAGAACAAGAGAGGGCTTGGGTGACAGGGTTGGCAGGCACCTTGGATAATATAGCCAGGGCTAGAATAAACCACTCAACCTCAGAGGAGCTGTGAATACTGGAATAGAGAGGTACAGGCCGCCAAACTGGCTGGTACGAAGAATACAGTTGCCCTTTGTTAAATAAGTGGTAAGGGGAAAGAACAAGAATAAGCGAGTTTAAGGGGTGTTGGAGTTAACAATTCAATAGAGTCAAGGAACGACAGAGCGCTTTTATTTGTCCAAGCTTCAACTACACCATATACAGTGGAAAGGTGAGAGAGAGAATTGGGCTGGACTTGCGCTATAAAAGCCGATTCCTCTCACCTTTTCAAGCGCTCCAATAATCCTTGGTGCCAGCCCACATTCAGCGTTATAGAGACCGTTTCCCTATTATTATCCATTGCCAAGGAGTACACTACACGTGTGGGGAAGAAGAGTGAAGTGCCCACCAAGACTGTCTTTATGCAAAAACGTTGACCCGGTAGAGCGGTGAGGACCCTGGGCATCATCTCCACCCATTCCCCTTGGATCAGGGGGGCATAGGCCTTTCCCCCTTTTTAATAAACATTCCCGTGTCGCTGAGTGCCCCACCTATATGTGGACCAGTGTAGTGTAGAATCTCTCCCCTTCAACGGCCTGTATTTCTCTACATATATATATATAAAGACTCAACTGCCACAACAAGGTATGATTGGACCAAATGAGGGCTGTGTTGTATACGCCTGGAATTCCTTTATTTACATGACCTGGCTATTTGTATTTCAACCGTGCTCCACACAATCCACCTTGCATTGTTTATTAACAAATGAAGGTCAAAACTCCTAATCTGGCTGTTTCAGCCCCAGCCGATGTGGGAGCCTTGGCTAACAATTCCACAACACCCATCACTTTGTTCCGCAGATGTATCTTAGTTCTGAATCCCCAAGGAAGAGTGGCTTATAACCTTGTATGATTGTACTGGCTAAGGCTTGGCTTAGTTTGCTTTATTTTTGGCTAGTCATTGACTTAATTTACATGAATTTCATTGAATAAAGGAATAATATAATAAACTGACCAAGCCAAACTACGTGGAAATCTAAGGAGGGGGAGCACTCAGTTAGAATTGATCATTAAATCTTATAATAATTATCATAACGGACCAGGAAAAAAATATCATCCAACGACCACAGTATCAATAAGAGGGGGGAAATCGGTCTTATGAGTGGCATTCAAAAATGAATAAAGCCGAATCCCCAGTCCTTCGGCTAAGTAAGGTCCGACTTACAGTCTGCCCACCTTCTCCCTTTGATTCCTCTTGATTTCCACCACCGATGCTACCGGACGCCGAGCCCATTCCCGCTGGGGTTTGAGTTGGGGCGTAGCCGGCGGTGGTATAGAGGCCCCGGTCGAAAGTACTTGAATCCGCCTGGGGGGATGCTCCAGTGACTTGGGGATTCGGTCCATGCAAGCGACTGCTGCTGTGGTAGGGTTAGATCCATGCGCGGCCTTGGAACTCCGTCGGTTGAACGACGTGGGCGCCGATTGAATGGGTCGCCGATGGGCTGGTTGATGTGGGGGTGACTCCATCAACTGTGACAAAGCCCAGGCAAACGACGACGATGATGACGATGACGATGCCGATGATGAGCGGGACTCCGCTAGCGACACCGCGGAGGAGGATACAGATTGTGGAGGAGTGTCCTTTTTCGGCCAAAAGAATGTCGAATAAGCCAGTTCTTTAGGACCTGGGTAGGCTGGCCTATCAAAAAAGTCCACCTCCGCACCATATCCGGATGGGACGTGGGAACAGTGGGCCGTTGCTGAAGACTCGTTCAGACAGCCCGAATATTCCGAGGTGTCCCCCCTTCGTGGGGCCCTGCCGGACAATACCGATGCGGTCGATTTGGGAATCGACCGAATGGAGGGGTCCCCGACAACGGTACGGGTGGAGGACAGCGTGGGGGGATACTGGGGCTGATAATGAGGCTCCACCTGGGACGCCCGTGAGGTCTCATCAACGCGGACCATGGATATAATTGACGTATCGCCATATTTCGACGATAAGGGCCCTGTGAAGGGGGGTGATGGTGAGCGTTCCCACCACTCCGGGCTTTTAGATGAGGTCTTGGCTGAAGAAGGACGGTAATTATCCGTGGGATGAGGGGGTGGAGGTCCCGGAATATCAGGCCGACGGTCCGTTTCCTGATGTCGGACTTTCTTCTCATGATCAAACGACATTGGGACAGGCATGTGCGGGAATGGGTCGGCGGGTAGGAGGCCATGGTCGTCCACTCTGCCAGGGTTGTCAAGTACCGTCGTGGTGCTCTTTCCTTTCCATTCTTGACTCGTCAAGTCACTGTGGTGAGTACCTTGGTGGTCGGCATTGACCACGGATGGCCCCATCATCCCAAAATCGGGTTGGGGGATAATTAACGAGGCCACTGATCGATTTTTCCGTCGATATCGGGCCCAACTCCGTTGAATCCACCGCAAGAGACTGCCCTTCGATCGCTTAGAGGGCCGAGTAAAGCTCGACCGGGACGACCTAGTCAAAGCAGGGGTCTTACACACCTTGATCGTGGCCGTGGTGGACGCATCAATGGCAAACTCATCCGTCCGGACCTTGTCCGTGCCCGGGGAGTGGTCCCGATTCCAGACCGGAACCCCGAAACTCTCCGCATCTCCCGGGGGACGACACGCCGAAGGAATGTGGTATAAGGGAGAAGCATGGTGCTGATACTGCTGGGGAGCGGGGACCTTGGGAGGAGCAGTGGGGGCAGCCTCTTTACCTCTCAAGTCGATGAGGCCGTGTAATGAAGGGGGATATGATGCTGAGCCCACCGCGGTGGTACAATCCGACGATGCAAATGAGTTGAGGGGGGTGGGATAATAGAGCGTGGGGGGTGGTGATAGAATGTCCCGGGCCGGGGTATTGGACTGGATATGAACGGATATTTCACAAGTTGGCTGACGCCAACGAAAACCTCGACGGAAACCACGGCCGATTGGATTGACAGTAATATGTACTTGGGATGTCTGTGATGGATTCATGGCTGCCGTCTTAGGTGGGGCCAGTATAGAGCAAGCAAGGAGGCTGTGGAGATGGGCGGAGGGAACTGCCAAGTGCCAATACTTAACTAGAGGAGAAGGGGCAGGGGTATTTCCCAAATCTAAAATTAGGTAATATCAAGTGACCCACCAAGCACGGGCTGAATATGATAGCGCAAGAGTAGGTGAATTAAGAGTGTCCACATCTAGAGCAATGGACGAGGATAGCTATTAATACGACTAATGAGTGTGAAATATAGTTTAGTATCACACCGGGTTGGATATATAGATAGATAGATAGATACAAGGCAAGACAAGACAAGACAAGACAAGGAGAATATGACCTTCTCAATAGAATTCGGCCAATATGGCGGGGTGACCCTGGGTATAAATACAAAATCGGGACAGTTGGATTTTTGTGCGTCTGACGATTGGCGTGGGGATTCGCATTGCGATTCAGTGGAATTCCTCGCCGTATCCGCTTGTCAAAATAAGGCCATCGGAACAGCCCATGGTTCCCCTTTGGGATTCGGCTTTTCCATGGCCACTACGCATTCTCCCCACGACCCTCCTCCTCATGTTTTTAAGGGTTTTTTTTATTAATGGGTTTTGTTAGTATCCCCTAGAAAACAAAGCCATGCTATTCGTGGCCATCGGAACCAAACTCGTATACTATTATATTCCATACTACCCACACCCTTCTTTCGATTAGGAAGGGGGAGGGTTCCAATTAAGTGCACATGGCCCTGATATCTGGGAAGGGCTGGGGAGTAAATTCGGAGGGTGTTCGCGCTGATCTGCCATGTAGTTGGTCTAAAACGGTAGCATTGGCTACCGAACCATCAACGGGAAAAATGCGGTCGAGGCTTCCCAGTCCGGACTTGATAGGGTCGACCGGCGCAAGGCATTTCCACCGGAAAGGGAGGCAGGGCTTACTCAGTTCGACTAACTGGTATTACGAAGAGTCCGCGTAGGGAGGATTAAATTCTACTGTTGGGCCGAATCTCTCAAGCTGGGATATTAATAACGAGAATGTTCAATAAGCCTTCCTTCCAATGGCGTACCAAACCGAGAAGCCTGGGCCCCCGCTTATTACCGATACAGTTACGCTAATGAAGGCTTGAATCCAATTAGCCATGCCTAAGCAACACCCAAGGGCGATATGATGGCGGGTCCCAAAATAGGTCGATTTACACATATACATCCACCTGACTCTGCCGCTATGCTGGATTCAATTTGGGAGAAGTTCATCCAAGCTGTATAACGAAAAATCCATTAGATTCGGCCAATATTACTAGTTAAAAATACATTTCCCATCTATTTTCCCATACACGTATAATGTAAGCCCTGATATAGCTGGGCCGAATTTCACCCATTTCTACTCCAATCCCCTCTATTCTTCCCCTATACCCCTATCCCTACTTCGAGTTTTTCATTTTATTTGTCCTGGCCGTCTTTCGGGACCATTCGGCTATAGCCTATAATCTAATAAACCATGTTATGGGAAGCCAAGCCCCTTTTCCCCGGTGGGTGGGTGGGAAGGTCGGACGGGGTCGGCTTGTTTACGACTTGATTCTCAACTAGCGGAGAATATCGTGCTTGGGTCGTAAAAAAAATGCTATATAAGTCGGTCCACCTCGGCAACGAATATCCCGTTGGAATGTCGTTTAGCTGCGTTGGCTTATGCCGCTTAAATGCGAATATGTGTCCGGTTTATCCCGCCTTTCCCATTCATTAAAAATTACCATAACGCTTGTACCATTGGGGGGTCACACTGCCCCCCATTCCGCCCCACCTGACGCCTCGATTAGGAATAGTAATTGGAATAGGAATCTAGTCTAGTGGACCCTGGCACTGGCCCGGGAAATGTTCTAATTCGGAAGACTCCGCACGCCTACGACTATGCTGACAGTATTTGGAAGGCATTCTATATTAATATAGGGAATCCCTTTTTTATTCCCATCTCTAGCGCTAGTCACTGATCATTTGGCCAATGAACTACAGGAAACGAGGGGAAAATGAGGGTGTATGTGTGTACGTGTGTATATATATATATGGAAAGAACCTGCAATAATTAATAATTAAAAACTCCGTCCTCGCAATGCTAATACCGCCGACTTGACTATCCGTCTTCCCAGATGATTTGTCGATCCCAACTTGGTGGATGCGACGCTTGGGTAAACTAACCTCCCTTCATCAATGGTCCTTCCGCATTAATGAGTGATATCATTCATAAAATAATGAGACACCAGTTCCCAATTCCTGCATTGGAATATCCGTATTCCCATAACTGGGTTGATCAACTCCAAATAAGATCACTGGTGTGTGAAGAGAGTATTCCAGTGGTTGCCTTCCTCCTTACCAGACCTATGTGCAATGGGAGTACGGAAATGCGCGTGCAATCTCACATTGATATGCTATCCATAAATCGAGCAGGTGGTTTAGTACTGTTTTAATGCGAAGAAATAAAGGATTTCCCAGTCTTAGAGGATTGAAACCCTGGGCGTTGTTCAGAGGGTCCAACGGAGTTTCACAAAGATATAAAATGCGTATAGGGTAAAAGATACGGATGCAATTCCAAATGGAAATGATAACCACGCCCGACAGGTCACGGGGCACTGAAGGAAACCACCGGGGTTAGTCACACCATTCGAATGCACCAGACCAGGACTTCCCTAGCCCTGAGAAGGGGAATTCTCTACTAAAACACCTAGAGAATTAAAAATATGAAACAGTCGAAAACAGCATTGGAAACCACTAGAGTAGAGAGCCAATTAGATTGGGAGAAGCGCGTATGTGTGGGGAGAGAGAGAACTGGCGGTTGGATTAAGGGAACCTTGGTCAATAAACAGAGTCAACAAAAGCAGCAATGGGAAATGCAATCGAGGGAACTTATCGGTAGAGGTAAGGGGGGAGGTGACAATAAAAATAAGTTCGTGGTTTAAAAGAAGAGGTAGCCCATTAAAAAAGCAATCACACCGACCAGAGCGAGCACCTGGGGCGAGAAACCATCCACCTCCTGGGCTACCAGCGTCGTAGTCGAGGTCGGGTTCCGCGGGGTACTGGTGGCAGTGCGGAGCGCATTGGTCTTTTCGTTTTGGAGCTGGTCCTGCGTTTCTTTGAGCAGGGAGCGCATCGATCCAATCTCGGATTTATAGCCGGATGTCTCCCGCTGCAGTTGCTTAATGGCACCTTCGGCCGCATCCAGCTGACTCCGCAGATTGGAATCCATACTGTTGTAGTGAGTCGTTGAGGACTCCCGAGTGGGGGTGTCCATGGCGGGCTGGGGCATGGGAGCCACGGGCTGGGCAACCATCGGTAAAGGAGCCGCGGCGGGAATAGGCGAGGCGAATTGTTCGTGGACCTGGGGAGACGACATGTCTACAGCTGGGGCAGCGCCGAAACCCGCCATGCCCACGGGGCCTGCGGACCGAAGGGGGGTGGAGGGCTGAACCTCTTCGTTGCTGCTATTGGTCACGTTTGTGGCCATCTGTTGGGGGGGGGGGGAATGAGGTGCATTTGCAGTCATGGGTATGAGTACGGAGAGGTAGATTATAGACCATGAAAAATAGCCGGTATGGGACCACACCCCAACGTACGGAAGAGCATGGGAGATTCAGGGTCGCTAAATAAAACCGAGCCATGGGCAACTAAGATGAACCCATGCTTAATTACCTTTAAGGGAGATGGAACGGAGGCGTCATGGCCTGGGTCAGCGGCTAGGTACTGGCACCGCAATTTGCGCTCATGGATGAGGGTCTTGTCGGTCTTTTCCACCGTGGGCCACTGGTTGAGAGGACGTATAATAAGGTGCAGTGTATAGATCAGGTACGAAGGGTTAGCCTATGTTCGGGAATCAATGACATATCACTGGCCAAGTCAAATGATGATACAACGCCACACCATTCTAAGCCCGCTTACCAAGTCATTAAGCGAAAGAGTCTCCAGTTCAGGGGTAACTTCGATACTCTGGATAAGGAACTTGTCTTTGCACTTGTAGTTGGCCGGTAGGTCGTCCCTGACGGGCTGGAGGGCCACTAATAATGCCCAGGAGGTTGACGTCGCGAAAGTAAACACCGGGGTAATGGAATATGGATAAAAACGGACAACGGTGGGTGAGAATTAAGGTTATCCAAAAACTTAATGGGTGTCCCCGACATTTCCAAATACTATAGGGGGTATAGAATAAGGTGACCATGGTACTCCATGATGTCATCAATAAAGCACCTGCACTGCAATCACTTAGATTAATCACCCACCTTGAATGTCTATCTCTAGGCCGGGCTCGATGCGGCCGGAATTGGGGCGCACGCAGTATTGCTTAGGGGCGGTAGTCTTCACCTTGAAGGCAATGGGGAACGAGGTTTGGTTGCGGAGCACCAAAATGTCCTCGGTTTGAGCGTCAAAGGGACCTATAGGTAGATAGAAAGATGGTGCAAGAGTGGGGCCGTAGGACGGGGACGAAAACCGGGTAAGTACGGGTGCAATGGGATATCGTCGATAGAGGCTCGCAAACTAACTAACGGGGCCACAAGAGACTCTCCCTCATTGCCAAGGAGGGGAGGGGATTACCCCCCAATGACCAAGCGGGCTAACCAGAGGCCATGGTAAAGAGGAGTGTTGGAGTGTGTGACCTAGGGCGGCATACACGGCTGGAACCGGAGCCAACAACCATTGGCCCGATTTAGTCGAAGAGTGAGAATGGGATGCACTTACGCTTAAACGTCAAATGGGTGGTGGGTTCAATGACCAGCGACATGGTGTCGGAATGCTAGACTGGGGGAGAGGAGAGGAGAGGAGGTGGTGGTGAAAGTGGGAGGGGCCAAGGCGAGTAAGATGGGCGGGGAATGCGGTGGAGTCCAAGAATAGTAAAGTGGGGGTTCGGGTTAGACGAGTTCAGTTGGGAAGCAAACCGAGTTGGGGGAATGGAGAAAAACGAATATGCGAAAATAGATGAAACAATACAATAGGAAAAAGAAGGCACCAAAGTGTCCAAAGCCAATGCACCGACCAAGCTTAGTCAAGGCTAAGTCAGCTGCCGATGGCGAAGGGGAGGGGGCTGAATATTTCCTACCCAAGTTGGGGAAGAGGGGGGGGAGGGGTTTCCCGGGCCTGGTGTGGGACCTATTACCAACCACCGCCCCACCTTCTTCGGCAGTATTTTACCACACGTCAGGATGGCCACAGTAGTGGAACAGAAGGGGAGGAGAAGCTCGTATCGGTTTCATATGCCCAACGAAACCCCTTTCCGCAGGACCCTCCTCTCCCCCCCTACCCCAGGCACCGATATGACCCCAAGAGCCGGTTGCACAAAGCGACCCCCTCTCGTCGAGGCTTCTTCATTCGCACCCCTCCCTACCCTATAGAGCTTTTATGTAGCGTATGTGTAAGGGCCTGAAAGCATACACGACGCTGCCAGCCGCATACAGGCCCTGCGCAAATACTGGCAGGATGGGGTGGGGGAGGCCTTGCCATGTTATACCCTGCTTCGGTGACTGGTCGAGGGAACTCTACTCACCTTTGGAAATAGATAGAATGGACTGGATGAATGGAAGTGAAGAACGAGAGATTATAGACACTTTAGTAATAGGTATTTTACTGAAGATGGGCTTGTACCACAATGACCAAAAATAGGGGAGAGAACAGGGAATGAAAATGTAAAGTAAGGAAAAGTAAAGTAAAGAGGAAAGAGGACGACTGACGTGGCTGGCGGAGGTTCAAAAAGCTAAAGGGCAAGGGTAGGGAGGGGCGCTCTATTCAATTATTGGGTAATCCAAGGGAACCATGGAAGAGAAGGAGAGACCCCCGCCAGCATATAGAGAGGATACAGGGTGTATGCATAGAGGGCCTAGCGGAGAGTCGAATGTGGGACATTTCTCTACTTGAACTGGAATAGATCCCGCCTAGTAGTAATCCAGGTGAGCCGGGGTGTGGAAGAGGCGGGGCTTTATCAAACCGAACCATCACCTAGTCTTTCCTCAAATCCATCTATATACATATAGGTCATAAATATATAAATATAGACATATAGGTCATAGATATATAAATATAGACATAAAGTATTATACGCGTGTTTAATACTGCAACTATCTCTCTGCCAAAGGACAGGCTATCCGATTATGTGAGGCCCACCGACTGATACACCAGTATTGATAAATGTCGACAATTCCAAAATGGCAGTGACAGACTGATGCAGGGCGATAAATAATTTTTAGTCCTGGAAAATGAAAATAAAATAAAATAAAAATAGACCTTGCCTAGACCCCCATTTATAATGCCATTATCTTGAGGAAAACAGCATAGTTGCCCAGGTCTATGGTGTGTATATGGCTGGGCAACCTCCTGCCCTCAACTATACCGCTGCCACTGAATACCGCCCGTCCTTATTCACTTCGAGGCCTATTCCCAAGGTTTTAAACTTGGCATTGACAATGTATCGGGCTTCGCCATCACCATTGCTTACCTCACCTCCCCATGGCAAAGTCAGGGTGCATGTATCACCCGGCTATTAGATGAGGTTTGGCTATTCCCCCGTTGCTGTAGCCCTAAACCCGGCCAGCAGAATTACAATCTCATTGTCACGTCAATGGTGTTCCGTATAATTTGGGCATTTCAATAGTAGCCGCTACCTAATTATAAATACGTTTCATTCATTCGAACCCACACTGCCATGTATTCTCTGCATGGTTCCACCCCTGGTCGTTTTCACACACCCACACACCACCATTTTCATCTACCCAACCCAACCCAACACAGCACAACACAGTACTCAATCTCCTCTGACCCTGAGACCCAACCCGTTGGGGGAAGATGCCGGATGCGCCATTGGATTATTATTATGCGGGAATCTAGGATTATGGAGATTGGGCCCCAGCTATTTGACCTCGTGATGGAATCTGGGCCCAGATTAGGGGTAGATCACCCGTGGTTTATAACGTTGGGGGTGTCTATACGGATGGCCCCATTCCTCTAAATGATGGGCTAATGTTGGTCAGCAACGCATGTAATGTAATGATGGCCCTGGCGCCGCTGGTAATTAAAAATAAGGTTTCAAATGCAAATATATATATATATATAAAATAATGCGGTTTGACAACTGTCCTGCTTATCCGTCTGCTAAGGTACTCTCGCATGTCATTAACCCCTTCATAACCGGGTCCAATCAATCCACAAAAGAAAACCCCTAATTGAAAGAATGGTATTGTGATACATGTGAATCCCACTCCCGGATGGGAGTTCCTCGAAGCGAAAGTAGTAAATAAAACGCTGGACGCCGGTAAAATACCATGGACTTTCTTTATCTTGGCCATTAGGTCAGCATCATGGAAACCGACATTTCCTAGTTAAAGTATGATAGTCCCAACGGAAAAACATCATTGTAAAGCCAGGGTTAAAATACACTGAGAGGCTCATCCATCAACTGATGTACGGTCAGAGTAGGGTAAATTGGGAAAGACAGACATAGAAAGCGTGCCAGTGGTGGTGGTATTAGATACATTAAATAGCCCCAGATTCGACCATCTATCCTAATATGCACAGCATAGTGTCAGAAAAGCCCTAGTGACTATACTTACTTCACTACAGTATGGACAGTCTCCGAATATAATACTGAAACTCTGGCGTGACGACGGGTCCGCCCGCAGCCAATCCACCAAGCATTGGTGATGAAATGGCCGGTGGCATTTGGGGTTTTGGCACAACTGATCCGGGACCACTCCTTTTACTTCGTAGCTGTAGCAAATTCCACACTCGGTACTGAACTCCTCGGTTTCGCCAAGGTCCCCGGCCTCGGTTGCGTTGCCACTCCGTTTGGAGGGTAGCTTAATCCCCAATAGACATTCGAGATTACGGCGTAGACTGAACTCCGCCTTGTCCGATTTACTCCCATCTCCCCATTCGTTTCTTCCTGTTCCGACCGGGGTACCGGTCATAGTGGTGGGGGCGGGGTTGCGCAGTCGCTGGCGCAGGGGCTGGAGGTATACATCCGTCCCGTAGAGACGCAGGCGGGGGCGGTCGAGTGGGGCCTGGGGATCAATTGTAAGTTCCAAGGAACAGAGTTGCTCCAAGGCAATTCGGCGGGTCATGGTGCCATAAAGTTGATCTCGGGGTTCTAAGACCCATAAATCGCGATCAATATCATCCAGCACATCCCACGCATCCTGGTAACGGACCGTGATCTAGTCAGCCATGTCAAATCGCGCATAAAGAAAAGGAATTGCCGGAAATGGGATATACGGCCTCGGTTCGAATGTGAGGCATGATGCGTTAACAACCTGGGAAATGGTGTCGAAAGTACTGAGGCTCAAGTGAGCCCAGCCTTTTTTAAGTATTGTCGATTGACCCATCGTATTTGTTTATACTGAGGGACCGGCAAAACAGATTCTGAGTACATATCTTGACCTACCTCCTGAACACCACGAAGTATGTTAGCGAACCACTGATCCGGCTGACTCTCGCTAATAAGGAAGGACTCGGGTAATTCGGTTTGGAACGATGGAGGCTGTGCTGGAAAATCGGACGAGATAGTAATGTGAACCAAATGACTCCGTTCCCGTGTATCTCTTTATCAACCGAGATTTCCCGATTATTTCATCAAATGCATATATATTTATATAAATAGCAAGAGATCCCAACCAAAAGTATGTTACCATCTACAGTAGCTAATTTGTAAGATATTTTCAACACCTACAAATATATCCTTAAGGAGCTTGTATTGATAAAAGGCACACTTACCTAAATTGTAAAGTCAAGCGAGTGAATTCTTGGTCAATTTCCACTAGCGAATCCCATCCAATGTGGTCCATATTGGCCATAATGGTCTCTAGCCGAGCAGGATCAATAGCTTTACTACCCGAATCTGCGACTGCCCCAGCCGGCTTAGCCTTCTCCTAATAAGGGTATGCATGAATAAAGTAAGTGTAAATCACATTAGTTTACCGAACACCTTATTTAGGACGTAACCCTCAGGGATAATGGAAGTGAGCTCCTGGGTATATAGATGGCCCCAAAAGTGTATCAATAAACATCATTTTAAGCCTATGCATTGCCACTATTCCCCCCATTTCACTTTTGATTTTTTGGGGGGAAACCTACCAGAATATCACGTAAGTCGATCCAAAAGGCTTCCAGGTTTTTACATTGAGTTAAGCGCTGTTTAATCAGGGCTTTATGGTCAGCAAGCAAGGTCCCCAATTTCCTGTCGGAACGAATGATAAGATCCGCCAGGCGACCCCCCGGAACGACCACGTGGGCCAAGTACCGTTCATTCTAATTAGTGAGGTTGGTATTAAGATATACACAAGTAACGCAGCAGTAATTCCTGAGAGAACCATTTAGTAGTGCCTTGGGATTTTACGATCAGGCCAATGCAGAAGTGTAGTAGAGAGATGTGGGCTGGCTCCAGTGCTATACACCTCGAAGGGCTAGAGCGAGACGGTGTGAATCGTGGGGTAAAATACTCGCTATGGATGCTAGTTATAGCACCGTTAACACAACTAGAGCCAGGTTGCCTGGTAAGGCTGGGGAAAAGACATGGGGTTGGGAAAACAGGAGGTACCCCGCCGGGTGGACGGACTGTACTAAACCCACTAGGGGAGAAGCCACGGTAAAACGATTGCTACTTCGAGCCTCCAACGGGAATGACGACCCTCCCTGGACCCAAGGCCCTTAGTTTACCCGCTATATAAAGCCAGTATAAAAAAAGAAATGCTTACCCCTAAGGTGATAAAACCCCTATATTCGGTAAGGTCAGCCTTAATTGGGACCAGCAAGGGAAATGGGCGACTCATCCGACAAAATACTTCCCAACTTCTTTACAGTGTAGAATGAGCCCACGTAGTTGCCGAGAAAAGGGGGGTGTTTAACGGGACGGGGTTAATTAGGCGAGGGGCTAAAGAAGCAATGTCATGCAGAAGAATGGGGGAATGTGTTCAAAAGCTGGTCAGAGAAAGTGGAGGGAGGTCTGGCAAGAGGCACCAAGAAAAGGACCGTGGGGATGCGAAGCACCAAGGAATCCCAATGAGGAGGTTTTATTGAAGGTATTGTAGTTATAGTTGAGGAAGCCAAATAGGTGGAGAAAATATAAACCAATGACTAAAAAAAGCGCGGAAAATATACTAAGGCACACACACGCAGACATGAAAAATAAATACCAACGTTAAGGGGGGAAAAGGGACATGAAAGGCCTAGCAAAAGCCAAGGCAGACGGAGAAGGGAGTTGGGTAAAGTTAGAGGGGATTCAGAGCCGGAGGATCTAGCAAGGGATATACTAGTACAAAGAAAGAGAAAATTAGATAACCCGAAATCAGATAACCCTCAACAGATATAGACTCTCTTCCAAACGGTCACGCAAGAAGTCAGTTACGGGAGTGTAATCGAAGCGCTGACCATTAGCACGTGAAAGAGTAAATCTCCGTATAGTCAGGGAGTATCGGTGAAGGGGGCTGTGGGCAGAAAGAGAGTCTGGGGAAAGACAAATCGAGGGAATACGAAAAGGATAGTAAGCAAACAGACAGAGAAAGGGTGGAAAAAGACAGGACATGACAATAAAAGTAAGTGTGTGTGTGTAGTCGGCGAGGGGAGAGAGAGTGAGTGATAAGAAAGAAGAAAACGGGAATACCCTTGGAGAAAGGGTGAAATTCTAGATAGCTGGCGACGGGGAGGAAGAGAAGGGAAACCAATGAAATAAGCGAAAAAATATTGAAACCAAATTCGAAGGAAAGAATAGTGATTTGATTATGTTCCTAAACCTAAGCTATTTCCACCTGCTTCCATTTCCATTACTAGTTAAGATCAGCAAAGCGGACTACTAAGTAGTAGCGGTAGGGACACGATACAGGCGAGGCAGGGAGTCAGTATAAGGCTTTCGGCCTCGAAGCGATGTTAGGTTAACACACACAAACTGAAGTACACCGGCGGGATCGTGCTGGGGAAGAGGTGGAGACATGGAACAAAGGAGAGGACTGAAAGTGAAGGGCGGTGTGGTAAGGGGCAAGTTGGTGTTTTTCCGGCCATCTACGACTGAGTGCCGTCATTCCCGGTATTGATGGCCACTGGCTGGGGTGCGGTAACGGGGGCCTTAAATTCAGTACCGGGCTCGGTCTTCTCAAAGGGGGCGGCAGATGGGCTAATCTTGTTGGGACTGGGCAAATCACCCGACAGGGCCTCGCGCGACTGCATGGTTTCCTTGACTGGCGAGCAGGCCAATTTTTCAGCAGGGGAGGGGACAGGCATCAGGGCGGGATTCTGGTGGGGGATGTTGTCAGGTGAAGGGTGCTGCTCGCCTACGGGCTGATTATTCTTGCCCGCCTTGGAGAGGGCATAGTCACCACTGTCAAAGTATTTGCGCTCCTAAATCACCGGTATTAACGGTATAGGCAACGCGCAGGAGTGTAATGGTAGATAGATGGCCAAGGAGAAGATCATAGGAAAAGGTATACATGAGTGAACATGGCCATAAATACTCCGAAGTGAATCGGAAAGTAGTGCAAAGAAGCCAGGGGTGAGAGGGCGGAATATCCGGAAGGTTGAGTTAGCAATCCATTATTTTAGAGGCGTATTCGTAACACTCACCTTGGGCTTGTGAGTCAGCAGATCCTTGCGACTGGGCACTTTTCCGTAGAGACGGAAGAGCTTCTTCTCCTCTTCGTTCATTTTCTAGTGGAGTAAAGAATACGTGGTCAGGTAATTTGGCGAATGAATTGTTGAGAGTCGGGGTGGGTACTAAACACCATAAAAGCAGCCTGTGGATACTGGCCTACGGGTACACCAATACCCGTTTATTGGGATATAGGAAACCCGCGATGACGTTTTCTGGAGCACAGGACGAAGTAGTATGGCGATGACAGGCAGCCTGAATGGTCAATATAACTTACGCTGATATCGATTTTCTGCTGTTTGGCGGGAATCATGGTGACCGATGGCTAGTGAGTATGCGAGAGTGGGGGTGCTCTGACCTGTAGAGGGGGTGTGGTAAAGGACTGAAAGGTCCAACGAGGTTGGGCCGAATGGCAGTTCCCAGTAGACCAGTAGAAAGAGATGAGGCAGACAATTAGGGTAGAGGTGGGTTAGGTCCGACCTGTAATAAAGAAATGCGGTGCGGCTGGGAGGATGACTGAACCGACGCAAGGAGAGGAGAAAAAAATACGAATAGAAGGAAATAAGAGAAAAGGAAGAAGGAGGAGCTTGAATGGACTACAGGGTTCTAGGGAGGTATAATTAGAGGTAGTGGAACCAAAACAGGTTACGGGTGTCACAATGTGGAGGCGGAGCGCTTGCCCGCACAAGTGACGTGGTAGTAGTAGAGAGAAAAAGCCTTGGGGTGGGGTTGACGATGAACAGATGGTCATCGATCGGGGGGATTCCCCCAAGGGGCTCTCTCCCGCAATATCTTTCCGGTCATGCCTTCTCTCTCCCGCTCACCCTCTATTTCTCTTTCTCTCGGAGTATCCTAATAGCATATAGGGAGCTAGAGAACAAAAGGGCACAATTCTGCAATAGACATTCCAGTCTTATGGGTTCTAGGCACGGGTCAAGTTCAGCCGAGATGAAGACTCCATATGCATATATATACACTTACGGTACGAACGACAGCTCCGAAAGTCAAGTTACGAGGAGCGGTGGCGAGGTGACACTGGCCGAAGATGTAATAAACGGGACGCTGTCTTAAGGGGCCTGAGTTAACCAGCAAGATAATAATATAAGTGGAGAAATGGAGGAAGACTTGAATAGGGTCCAAAGAAGGTAAGTAAGAGTGAGAGAGAGAGAGAGAGAGAGAGAGAGAGAGAAGGGTAGCCAATAAGTAAGAGAGGTGGAGAAGCGAATAAGGCTAAAGCTATAAGGATAGGGGTGGTTTAAAGGAAGACGAGAGAGATGGGTCCCGCGGGGAAAAGGTGAGGGGATGTGTGTGTGTGTAAGAGAGAGAGGAGAGAGAGAAGGGGGGATAGTGTGGGCGGATGGGGAGGGGATGGGTATATGCACTGCCAACAGCGTAAAGGGAAAATAGGCCTGCGCACCGCATGTACGTTATATGAGACCCCACCGCATATAGTTCGTGCGAAGGTAGTGGTGGAAAATGACAGAATCAATGCACAGGCCGTGTGATTCGATAAAACAAGACGACTTAGAGGAGTGCAAGACCAGCAACCGGAATTTAGCGACTTCGTTTGAGACGAGATATCTTTATATATACTATATTATATTATATTATATTATGGATGCCGTAACAAATCAATCAGCCCGTAAATTATCATTGCAACTGGGCCATTGATACATCATGTCAGGTAGGCAAAGTGAAACACCCCCCAGGGTCGCGTGTAAAATAGCGGGCAAAAGGATTGGTCGCTTTCACAATGCTCCCAGAACACTGCTTAGAATGGCTTCACCACCACCATATAATATATATAATAATATATTCATTCATTATTACTCCTCTTCTTGCTACCAGAAAAATCACACACACACAACACATCCATTCGCCATTTCCCACACTTCCCCCATCTCCACACACAGCAGACACTCTATATTCCCCTACTGGTGCAAGCCACGCTGTGCGTTTCCTTTGAGTAGAAAGAGAGAGAGAGAAAGGGCCCAACAGCACTCCCCCCAGATGGCATATGCCCATACAAACTGCGCAATATATAGATATCACCCACCACCCATCCAGCCGAATTAGGTGCTACTAGTGCGCTCGCCAATAATAACAAATAGACCGCGGGAGTAAAACAATATTATAGCAGCATACCCCTAAATTAATCAACGAGACCACCCATTGCAACCATTCATTAAACAAGCCGGGAAAAGTCCAGGCAGGGGATTTAAGAGCCTAATAAGAAACATCGTACACCCCCAGTAAGTTGATGGGCGAGTTGGCCCAACCTAGGTCCGAAACCCACCCCACCCATCATTATCGTCACCCTTCTTCCTCTTCCGCGGGTTAGGGGGCCCCGTAAGCAGGTGGGTAGGTCGGTCACGGAGAACGGTAATTGCACCACAGCAATGAAGACTGGATGAACGAACATCACACACAGGCGCCCGGTAAATATGGTCGTTTCTGCCCCTGCAATACCTCACCCTCATCGGTCCCTGTTATTTATAACCTCAACGGCCCCCCACATCCACCGTGAAAAATCAGGTAGAAGTTTCTGGTGACGATTAATAAATGGGCCTTCCTACTCCGGCATCTATGAGCTATCCCATCCACCTCTAGGACCACAAAAGCATCTAACTAACTACTGGTCCTGAGGGTCGAATTCCAAGAAAATGGTAAGATAATCCTGATCAACTACCATGTAATAATCCCACTTACCACCCCCCCTCTCATTATTCTCGTGAGTCTGGACAGGAGCCCCCGCTTGACATCTAAAACAGCCATCTTTGCGTAATGTATATATGTAAATGGTAATAAAAAAGGCGAGTATCTGGCTGTTTACTGGAAGCGCCCAATATAGGAAAAATTGATTAGCAATATCCAACTAGAATAAACGTTTTCCGTATCCAGTGAGTATTGGATGGGGTACTAACGGGGGTTCTGAGACAATGTCCACTAGATAATAAACGATGGTATTTTTTTGTTATAGCCATAAAACTAGGGATTCGACTATGTATAATAAAATGGGCCCCAGATAACCGCACATTACACGGCAATCGAACTCGATAGCTGCGGCTTCAAACAATATGCCCACGGCTCTCGCATTAGACCAACCCACCTGTTATCTCATAAATTCGAAATCCATCGCCTCTGGCTTAATCCTCTGGGTCAAATAAAAGGAAATGCCATGATACTATTGATTAGATATTTATATGCAATAATCGTTTCATTGATATCTCATGATGTTTACAATATGATAGGAGTGGGGGGGCAGTAATAAAAAAAGAGAAGGTAAACCAGTGGTGGTCTGTAACACGGGTAATCGTTGAAACGGTAATAATATAAAAATACAAAAATTAACAACCGCACAAGAGTCTGGCAAAGGGGAGATGGCAATTGCGTGTGCGTATGTATGTGTGCATGTGGAGGGGGGAGAGAGGTGGATAATGTAATTATGAAGAAATAATGGGGACGGGAGGGCACATTTATCATCTATGCCGCATCTCCTTCATTTCAATCCATTGCAACACCCCGGTGCCCATGGAACTCATTCAAATCAGCCGAAGAAAGAGACTCGTTTGGACCCGGCCTTGTACAGCGATTTGAATCTCGTATTCCGGAGCGTGATGACGCAACGTCCCTCCTGATTGGTGGTGACCCAGCGACCGGTGGCCCAAAGTGGTTTGGGAAGCATTAGCCGTCGTTGACGAAGGTCCCCGTCGCGACCGGCGGGAGGTTTGGGAGGACGCCAGGGTATTCGACGTCGGTTTACCGGTGGGGCCAAACAAACTCGCGTCAAAAGCAATGACAAAGGAAAGGTCGGCCAACCCACCAGGGCCTAGGGAAGTTCCCGAGGCCGCCGAAATAATCGTGGCGTTGAAACAGGGGATAAGTTGGAGCTGAACCGGGTAGCGGGATAGATTAAGGACGGTGCTGTCGATGCGAAAGAAGCGGGCATGTGACTGGGGGTCAATGCACAGGGGGCTGGACATATGCAGGGTGATTTGGGGTGGTAGCAGGCGAATGAGACCGCATGGGAAGGGTGAGCTGGAGTGGATTTGGTTCTTGGAACGGTCCCGGGATTCGGAACCGGCCGCGGTGGAAGACGACGCTGACGAATAGCCGCTAAGCGTGGGAGTGGCTGAAGAGCATGGCCGAGAGGTCAGGTGGTGGTGGTTTGTAGTGGTGGATTTTGACCCTGACGAACGTGCCGTAGGGATATCCTTTTCTACGGAGCGGGACGACCGGTGCGGTATGGAGGGCGGTCGGTCCGCCGCTTCGCGTAACCGGGGCAAACTCCGTGACGAGCGAAGCGGGGGGAATAAGCCAGATAGGGACTGTCCTGGGGTTGTATGAAGCGGAATGAGATGGGACGTGGAGCCGTCGGGTCGGCTACGGGTGGACGAGTGACGCAGGCGCGACGGCACCGCGGACGCCACGGGTTTTGAGGCCCGAGTGGTAGGTAGGGGCGGAGGGGGGAGGGTGTTGGCGGATGGTCGGAGGGAGGCTAGGCCGCTCACCTGGGTGCGCCGCTCCCGTGTACCTGTAGTACTGCTCAGTCGATTATGATCCGCTCGGGAACTGTGCGACTCAGAGGGCATAAGTTCCGGTTGACTTTCCTCAAGAGTGATAACATGGGTGGCCGGCGGATTAGCCTCGTCTGAAAAGTGCTCATTCTGGTCCACAAGGTCTCTATCGCCGTCACTGTCAAGGAGACTACCGCCAGCGGTGTCATCAAGGATATCGAAAGGAAAGAGCTGGCCCCAGGGCAAATGGGACCGCGTCCGAAAATAGGCCTGGGGCTTATCCAATTGCTGGCCAAGGGCCACCAGTTGGCGCCGGCTAGCGTCGGAGTCGGGCCCCACCACTTCTGATAGGAACGACGCCAAGTTCAAACCATCGGGAGCGGTCGGCTTACTTTGCCTACTAGGGCCCGACTGGCTCTTGGACCTAGGGCCCAATGTTGGTAAGGGGAGTTGGGTAGTGGTGGGATACTCCATAAGCCCCGGCGTGACTTGGTCGGCCGAAGACCGCGCGGTGGGTTGTTTATCTGACCAGTCTACTTGGGAATCTCGCTCGGCCGAACCGTACGATACGCGACCGGACGAGAGGGCGCGAGCGCGAGTATAGACACCACCAGTGGTGGCGGTGGCGGTATTTTTCACGCTGGAGGGTTGGCCTTTGCCCCATAGTGACCCTGTCACTTCGTCGGTGACAATAAACCCGCCGCTTCCTTTGGATGCAGCTGCTCCAAAAAAAGATGCATCCGAGTGAATACTGCCGCGGTCGAGCGTGTCCCAGGAACTACGACTATCGTGGCGATAACGGGCCCCGTCGCCGAATTCCGGTGGCAGCGAATATTCACTAGCGGCACCGCCGAAGGATATGTTATCATTGGGGCCACCCAGGGCACTCCAGTCGAGGGCGCTTACATTACCCGGGGCGATGGAATAAAACGGGTGCTGCTGTTGTTGTTGTTGTTTTGACTGCTGCTGACTTGGCAACCCCGGCGAGGACATGACGGAGTCCAGGGTTAGCCCATCTTCCTCGAACTGGGTAACGGCCGAGTGCATAAAGGAAGGCGGCTGTACTCGCCTACGCTGTGGGGAGGCTGAGGCCCGGGACATGTAGTGGCGGTCGGACCTAGACTGGGTAGACCGACGCGAGTGGCTTGAGGTTAGCGGGGGCTGGCGGGGAAGGTTGCTAGGGGGACTGGACGCTTCCACTGACCCGTGCTCGCTGTCGTCGTCCCCGAAGGACCCCCAGGAGCAGCGCTGACCGCCAAACGATACGAATGCGGCCATCACTGGAGAACGGCGTGGGCTATTAGGGAAGTGGGAGCGGGAAATGCTGCGTGGGGTTTGCAGAAATACAAAAGAAGCGTCAGGTTATAGAACAAGTACCAAAAATAAATAAAGCGAATGAAAGCAAGGGGGAGTGTGTATGCGTTGTAGGTCAGGAGAACGCCAACGCCAGGATGAATCGCGAAACCCAAGAAGAACGAAGAAATACAGATAAACTAGCTATCACCTATGGGCAAGCTAAAAACCAGCGGTTGGAAAGGCTTCCGGGGCAAATAACAGGAAGTTTACAGAAAGGGGAGAGAGGAGGGGGCTGGTGCATATATAGAGATATATCTATCTATTGATATTGCTATGGCTACATTTAACGGAAAGTCGATAATCTATACACGAGAATGCAAGAACACACAGAGAGTAGAGCCAAACGCCAATCACTAAGTTACACACACACAAAAGCACTGGACTACTGACCGAGGCCCAAGAAGAGAAGCCAATCGCAAAACAAACTACGTCTGTACAAAGACAAAACACGCCCAAGGTTCGAATCTAAAACCCCAAGGAGTGGGAGAGAAAGCAAAACGGGCTAAATATTACACACATACGCAAGGCTTCGGTTTCGGAAAGGAGGGGAGTTTTACTCTAGCGCCTGGTTGACAAGTTTCTAAAGCTATACTGTAAGAGTTACTAGTGAAAAAGGAAAGAGAGGCGAAAAAGGATACCGCCAAGGGTCTAGAAAGGATTTTCTGTTAAATGATAATGTTTTCTAAAGTCCATGTTCTGCAGGTTTGCCAACCATGGGAGCGGATTGGCCCATTGAATAGCAAGGGGAGAGGACAGTGGGTATAGATAGATAACCACCCCACCTATTTGCCCATACATCTAGTCCGCTGGTTTAGCGGGGTGTGTGTGTGTGTGTTGTGTGGAATCCCCCCTCCTGTTCGCCACCATTCGCGGTTTTTTTTTAAAAAATCTTTCTATACCATTGTCCACGAAAATAAACCAATGGGCAGGTAAGGCGGATATAAACAGTGGCCAACACTTCCCCAAGTAACCTTCGTCGTTAGTCGGCTTGCGCGCGATAGATACTGCCCCTATATCAACGCACATGACAAAACGGAGGGGATTTCGACCCACACGGGGTTGCTACGGGGTACATTCCAGCCCAGCGACTATGGGTCGCGGATGCATCTTTTTATCATCAGGGGAGACTTCCATACACCATTTATAGATGGAAAGCTGCGACAGTATTAAGCGGGGCTGAAAAAATATAGGCACATTCAATGTATACCCCTCGTATGGGTTTCCCACTGTTGGAAGAAGAGCCGAGTTTGGAAAGAGAGAGAACGAGGCGGTTGCTTGTTGCTATGTAGACGATAGTAAACAGATAATGTAAGGGGGTAATTTGGGTATTGGCCTGCTATTTTTTTCAAAGATGAACATTTTAGAAGGATTCCCTCTCCTGCTTCTCTAGTTAGATATCCCAGTCCATATCATCAGTGTCCCCGGCCTGGCTGCTTCCCCAATCAGTGGGTGTCGGCTCTTCCGGATCCTCGCAAGCCACGAGGACCGGTCGGATGGGCTGCTTTACTTTCCGAGCCCTCTGGTCAGCCCCGAGTTTGGTCGTCCGGCATTAATTGGCCCCAATATATTAAAAACACGCCCAATGTATCAAATAAATGCGCTTAAAGTATGGTAAGGAGTAGTGTGGTCTAACTAGACTGTCAGGCCGGCAATCAGTTGACAGTATGTGGCCCCCTATTTCCCAGAAGACCACCGAATTAACCCACCTTTCCGGCCACCGCGCTATATTTTTCGGCTAGACGGTAAACAAGTTGTCGCTCGAGAGTCAGAGTTAGGACCTGGTTGATTTTACAAAGTAAAAAAAAAACAAGGTAGACAGGGTGATATCAATTCTGACACATAAAATTCTGATTGGAACTAAATACCGATGTGTCCTGTTTCTGATGATAGGGATCCAGTTTTACCACGCGTTTAGCACTCTTGAGAAATTACGTCGCACCGACGGTTTGTAAAAAAAATACCCAGAACGCTACGAGCCTTACCTGATGGTCTGGCAGTACCCTGCTCTGGGCCGCTGGGGATTGCGTCCGTCGGGCGAATCTAGTTAAGCTATCCGCGATGCTGGGGATAACGCCCACGGCCGACGTAAACCTACGGATGGGCCATAGACGATAGGGAGACCCGACTGGAATGTGTTAATTTAGTCCCTGTTTAGGTCGTTAAATCCTGTGTAACCACTTATACCGATCCACCCCTGACGAATAGGGGTTTCGAGAAAAGGGACCGGTACCTCAAAAGGTCGGCCTAGAGATATCGAGTTCAAATACCTGGTCCAAAAATCCTTGGCAAATAAGGTGGGGAGGTTCCGAGGAAGAGATTGTACTACAGATAGCCAGACCGATCCTGCATCGGATGGGTATGAAAATATAGAATGTCCATCTCCAATTCCACCTGGTAATGCAAATAAAAAGCAGACGTATGAGTACTAAGATAAATAATGTAGGATTTTCGAATCATTCGACCTGAGTTCCAAATAAATAATACCCCTTATACATTGAAATGCTCACCCTGTGGTTCCAATAGCTCTAGATGCAGGGCTTCAAGCTGGCGCACATGTCGCCTGATACGATCGGGCAGATGAGTGGGGAAGAGGCAACTTAAGCGGCAGTCTTGTAAGTGGGAGATTTAAAGTAGATGCACGAACATATATAATTTAGTGATAGGTTGCAGTGGCTGTGGCTGCGCGGGTAGTTTACATACAGGTCGGCTGAGGAATAGTCGTAACTATCTGCTATTACGCAGCTGTCTGGGCTCTCTAGATGCGGCATTTTAAAACAGTATTGACTAAGCGCATTGGCGCATCTTTCCAATACTTACGCGGATCTTCGGAGGGGGTTGCGGGGTTCAGCTCGAGAAGTTTAAATCCAAGTTCGGCCCAAACCTACCCATTTCAAACGCATAAAAACCAGGGACACCATATGTAAGCATCAACTCTTGCTAGGCTGAGCGTCCAACGACGTCATTATGGAACAGTACTTACCCGATACCAATCCGCAAGGAAATCGGGCTGTTCAAGGAGTAGTTGGAGTACACTCGGGGAGCTACGGGTGCGTGAGGAAGTGGGATGGGAGGTAAAGCATGGGTAATGGTGAATATAAAACTCTGACCGAAAGGTAGGTGGAGGGATACTCCATAGATATCTCATACAGTCATTCAGCCAGTCCAGAAGGGGGTATAACGGACATTCAGGCTGGCTTAAAGTACCCAGTGTGGGACCGACGGATTTATAGCAGTGAGACTTGACTGACTTACTGAATGTACACTGGGAATGGATGTACCGGAAAGGCGGATAAGCCGATGGGCAATGCGGTAGCCGAAGATGGGGTCGATGAAACAGCTAGAGGGGCAGAATGGGCCCTCTTATCTAATGCCGAGCCCTTTGGGAACTCGGGACCTTCACTCGGGGCCGCCCCGTTCCAGCAGAGGTCGGTGCCAGTCGAGTCAATAGGAGTCAAGAAGCAGGGGTCTTGCTCAACCGTGACCCTTAGCTGAATGGCATCGAGGCCATGCGATTGTGACTTCGCCCGAGTTCGGCCATTCCAACGTCGGCAAGGCCAAAATGTATGGATTTGGGCGGACATTGTTCGGACGGTCTAGAATGAAATAGCACAAGAAGTAACAATCACCGATACGGGCGTACTTACGTGACGTATATGATTAATGAAGTGTAAAATGGCGACTGTAGTGGAGTCAACATAGCTGATGGCCTGACCCTCTACACTAATGGCTCTTTAATGCCCGAAATGGGATTACAAGACCCATGCCTATATGCATGTATGCACGCATACAGTTGGTCGGCTTACCAGGGTGATTTTGCCGGCCCGCGTAATTGATTAAGGACCACTTAACTGACTAGCGTCTTCTTCTTCATGCCCTCTGTGAAGACCCGCCCACTGTTATTATTATTATTATTATTATTATTATCACTATAGCCCACTCGAAGAATATGGAACGGCGTTCCCTAACCCTTGATTCTTTGTTGGCCCATCAGGAGTGACCCATGGAAAGCGGCGAATCCTGATAACACGGCGATATTGAAGAAAGGATGCGCAGACAAACAATCAACGATGGGCTTACAGAAAGCAAGGTATGGATGCCTAATGGGGTATAATGAAATGGACTTAGAGCAGGGGGGATAATACCGAGAGCAGAGTGAGCGCACACACACACACACACACACGGTGGCGCTGTAGGCCACCTTGGTCCAGTTTTCGGAGATGGAGTTGGTCTCGTGAAATAATATGGGTGGGGTTCGACCTGGCTGTATAAGGGTTTAAATGATATGTGTATGAGGGATTAGACGAGTGATTCCATTTTAACCGGAAACGATTACCTCATCCAACGGATAGTTCGGTATACAGCCTAGTTGGACCTTTCTCTTATTGTACCTGAGCCCAATGCCTTGAAACGGGTGATGGAGTGGGTTCTTGAATAGCCGGAGTAACCGGTGGTTGAGTGTTAGGAGTCCAGTGGGCTGCTTGCTATACGTAAACTAGACGAGCCACCCTATACCAGTTAGTGAACAGTAGGGGCCATCGTTGAGCCGGATGTTCAGGCGGTTGGGATCCGCTGCCTTCAAAGTACAACACCGCTACATTCCTAAGCCATTCTGCTCATCATAGCTTGGCGTGGATCCACTTTCCATCCCCTCTCCATCTTGCAATTGGTATTGCTAAATCCGATAGGTGGTGGTGATAGCAGAGCTGAACCCGGAGGATCCTCTCCCAGATATTCCACGGAATTGGCGGGCGTCTATCGGGACCACGGACTTGGTGGATTATGAACACCGAACAGAGAAAACCCAGGGTCTAGGTGCGGACGCCTACAATCGCAGACTGGGCTAGATGGAAGGGTCGGCTTAGATGTTCCAGACGGTGTAATGGCATAACCAGCGGGTGCCCAGACCACGCACCCTTACATGAAGCCGACAGGAAAAGGGCGGCTGGGCGGGGCCGGAACCCGGAGGACCACGGCTGAATATATCTACCATTAACATTATTATTACGCACCCATACCCACATATATACACACTCTCCCTCGCTTTCCCGTTTGCTCTCGGCCCCTTGATTTAGAGATCCCAGTCCAGGTTTAGATTAATGGCGGCTTTAATGTAGAAATTGATAGCTACCGCTGAGTATAACACCGATTGGATTTACGCCTTGACAAATCCCTATCACTTGGACTATTGTCTGATGAGAGCCCTTATTTAGTCGGAGGCTGCCTTGCGGCTGATTTCGGATAAATAATATAGCCTATGCCACTTTGGGCCTTTTCCTAATGGCCACTATACCAAATTGAAAGAGCCCATGGGGGCAAGGATTGCTGGTAGCAGTTGCGGTAGTTTTAGTCGAATTTGACTTATTGCCAAAAAGTTAGGCTGCACAGGCAGAAGGACCTGCGCTGTGCAAAATACGGGTTTTGTAAGGCCACCGCCAATAATGAAAGGTTCCATGAAAATGGGTCTATCTTGTCATTCATTGACTGGCAGATACAAGCGGGGGTAATCGTAGGCTGTGGTGCTGTATAGGGGGGAAGGGGGTGTTTGGGTATATATATATATATTTTGATGCGAACAACAATAGGTATATGGGTTTTGGGGAGCGGCAACACTACGTGAGCATCGCCCAACAAGAACCAAGGCTCGCCTGGATTTTTCTCACCCGTTAGTATTGAAATTGAGCAGCTGATACCAACTGGATTGGGGTAAGGCAGCGGCAATACGCCAAAACTGAGTTTGAATAAGCGGGAACCCAATGCTTCCGCTGGTCTACTATGGCCAATGAGTTGCTATTTAAAGGAGTAAATCTTTAGGAGGGGGATGTGGCCAATCGTGGCCAATGAATTAGCCGGAATATATCCTCGCCATGACTAAGCGCTGAAGAGAGCCGCGCAGTGGGAAAAGCGAAGCAGAGGAGCTGATGCCCAACTAAAAACATTACGTGGTCTTGTGAAGCAGAGGATAAGGCGCAACCTCCGAAAGGGGCAACGTGGAGCCGGGTAGGACTTGGCGGTACACCGCTTTACAAAGAGAAAAAGGCATTATCTATACTCCAGCAGTCAAGTAAAATTCGGTATTTTAGTTGGTGACATGAAGCGTATATTGGGTGTGTTAGGGGCAGTCAGGGCGGAAATGGAGCACACAGAGTCTATATTGCGGTTGTAGTGTAAGTAATCCTCATCTCCCCTCCCATACCACCCACAATTGCCTTGTATGGATTACTATGGCTCCCATCCAATTACCCGCCTAAGCCAATGAACAGCTCGCCCTGTGAGTGAAGTCAGTCGTGAGCGATTGCCTCTCCCCCCCCCGGACGATCGCTTGCTGACGATCATAGTTCTCACTGTACTATAGGTGCAAGCTGGCACTCCAAGTACATTGTGATGGTAGCTATGGTATTGATAAACAGCCAATACCTTGCACCCCAGATGGCTGAATGAAGTGGGTGTGAGCCGCCACTAACCATTTAGAAGGGCTACTGGTATGTTATTGTGAAGCATTGCCTAGCTGGCGTCTGCTGTGGGAGTTTTGACACTACCGAATGAAGTTATAATTCCGATGACTGATGGGATTGGGGTGGGGTGGGGTGGGCAGACGAGTAACCTTGGTAATGTATTGATCTGGCAGGCTCACATGTTACGTAGAATTCTTACAAATGCACATACTGGGCATGAGCTCGTGAAGCCGATGGGTGGTAGTGATGGTCACAGTGCCGGCGATGGGGTTAGCCGGAAATTGGCCAACGAAGCGAATGCTATTATAGTATACCAACTGGTGGGTTCGTTTTCCTCGGAATGTTGGTGGGGTAACACTTGCCGTGGACTATTGGCCATGTTGGTAATTAGGCATGATCTCCTGGATTATGTTTGGAGAGCTGTATTAGCCAAGTTGGTTGATTGGTGACCCAATATCAGGTTGTAGTTGAGCACCCTTATGATTCTACGGTTGTCAACCATTTGTCCTGCGTTACTCCCGCGTTTGCCCATCCTCCCATCTCTTTATTTATACCGTCACTCAGAGTATTCGTAAAACAACGCCCGAGATGTTTAGGATAGGCGCTAGTGGGGGGTTTGTGGCTAGGATAGAAGGAACTAAACAAAGATTAGGACGGGATGAAGTCAGTTCCAACAATGTCTATCAGTTAATGGTGCTGCTGGGGGAGCGCCCCCCCCTTTTCCGCCGCGGTGCTCAGCCGACCGACTCTTTCTCTAGGCAGTCCCACTTTCACCACCCCCTGCAGACATACTCCCGAGCGGAAGGTCCAATGTTCAGACCGCTGCCGCCGCTAGACTTGGTGCCCTTGCATAATTATCTAGATCCAGTGGTACACAGCCGGTCGAATGTGAGGTGATGGCTGGGCTGTGAATTAATACTCCGCCGGGATTTCTGTAGTTGATAAGCTAGTCCATGGCCATAGATTGATGCGGGTTCGGATCGAATGTACGGTGCAGCGATCCCGTGGTTAAAGGGGGAGGGTGGTGCTATTTGGCGAGAGGGTCCCCCTAGCCAGCCACCTAATTAGGGCAATTAAATTGGTGGCCCAAGGAGAGCGATAGAAGGGAGGGGGCTGGAAAATAGGACGACGGCTACTGGGCCAATAGTCGTATCCCCCACGGGAAGGAGGAGGGCGGCAAGCAGGCTGAGGCTTGTCGAGAGCACTTTGTACATCCCCGTTCCCGTTCCGCTGCCCGAGCCCCCCTCTTGTCTCTCTCTCTCTCTCCTATATTCCCTTCTCTTCACCCGCCCCTTCTAGTCCTTTGCACATCCCCGTTTCATTCGCACTACAGTGACCGATCTGCCCAAGCCAGCACGGTGCCCTCCTCCCTCATTCAGCCGGGGCGGATACGCCTATATAGGCCACCTTGTTCGCTGCCTCCCCCTCGTCCGGTTGTCTTTACCGCTACTACTGCCATTCCCCCCTCTCTATCCCTTCACCTAGTTTGTGAACGTGTGTATTAGTTATTTGACCACCACCGCCTTCACTTCCATTTACGTGTGTGATAGACTGTTGTTGTCCATCATTGTCCAGCGGATTGCCCACTTTCTCTCGACCTCTCTCCTTCCTTCTTTCATTCCTCCCTTCGTCTCCCATTCGTCTTGTCCATCCTCTTTGATAGAGCCTTGGATTTTGATACAATATAAGGCTGTGCCTATCCTCCCCCTCCCCTCTTCCACCACCCGTTACTTTCCCCCTCCTTCCCAGATTTGTGCCTGTTGCTCCATTAGCTTCAGTTGCTTCCAATTCTATTTTATATCTCATTATCTATTACCGTCTCGTTGTGCTTTCGCATCCCCGGTTGATAAAAGCCCATACTTAGTTTGACACTATTATTCCGCGCCATTCACTCCCTAGTCACTTTAACTGTCCAAGCCCGACAGACCGATACTCCAAGACGCACGATCACGAGTATTAATTTAGTGTTGAACCACTATCTCTGGCATTTCGTTACGATTCCAACCCTTAATACATTCATATTTTCTATTATTATCGGCAGTGTAGTGTAGTACTTTGTGTCACCCACGAACAATTCTTTTACGACTCCTTCATTTTCCAGGCATTACACCCCCCTTATAGTCACCCCAGATATATACATATATACACAAGATGAAGTTGTTTGCTCTCTCTTTAGTTGGTACCTTGTTGGCCGCCCGCAATACCGAAGCCTACTCCGACCTGGACCCCATCACCGTGTGTTGTCATGACAGCGCCTACCGGCTCATGAACGGACGTTCGGAGCTGCGGTACCACCCGAGCATCTCCACGGTCTCGAAGTACCAAGCCGGTGTCCAAGCCAAGGTGGGTCGGATGACCCACGGAGGTGACGATACCGGTACCCCCGGCCTCCTCGCCCGTCTCCAGTCCGCCACGGACTTGCCCGAGTGGAAGAACGGCAAGGAGAACATCGGTGAGCAATACGACAATGCCAAGGAGATGGTCAAGGCGTGGTTCGAATCGCCACCCCACCACGAAGCCATGATGACCGACGCCGAAATGGTGTGTGGTTCCGGTAACACCGGTGGTAAGCCCTACTACTGGTCCAACATTTTCCTGGTCGAGAAGGACGACGGTGACCTCAAAGGTGCTTACTACCCCGACTGTAGCTCCGTCTACACCGAGTACGGCCTGAAGGTACAGTCCAAGGGCGCTTCCGCTCCCGCGAGCGCCACCGGATTGGACCGGATGGTTGCCCAGCCCGTCAATACCACCTCGACCTCCACTCCCGTCGTCGCCGGTACCACTACCCCTGCCCCGGTCGCTTCCGCCAGCTCCACTCCCGCTGCTGTAGCTACTTCTACTACTGCTGCCGCGCCGGTCGCCGAAACCACCACCCCCGTTGCCCCCGCTGGTTCTACTACCCCTGCCGCTCCCGCCTCCTCCACTCCCGTGGCCGCCACCTCCACCCCTGCCCCCGCTAACACCGACGTCGCCACCCCGCCCGCCGCTACCACTACCCCTACCGATACTGTTACTCCCCCAGCCGCTACCACGACACCTCCCAAGGGTCAGTGCAAGAAGTCCACTCGTCAATGCAAGAAGCGCTGCAAGTGCAAGAAGAGCAAGACCGCCGCCCCTTTCCAGTAAACAGCCTACTAATGTTGCGTCCCCCCTCCCTACTTCTTTCTTCTCAATAGTAAAAACCCGGATTAACGCATATCCCTCTTCTTACCTACCTGCCCATCATTCCGTAAAGGTCTCGGTCACTCCATCACTCGGCTGTTCTTCACTTTAAACTCCATAATCCCGGAAACTTACTGTGTTGTTCGGATTTTCTTCTTGAATGCCGGTGGTTGAGTTAATATCGCCATTTTCCATCACCCCTTATTCTACCCTCTATTTCACGCATTTTCCCTCTATTTACTATTCGTATTATTCGTCGTTGTCTTGTCATGCTTGTCCCGGTTGTTTGTGTTGGTGCAAATATGTATGCGTGCGTGCATGTACACCCACCCCCTTCTACCTTGCATCGTCGGGTCACCCTCCTCCCTAAATTTTTAGTTCGGCCCAAGGCCAATAATGATATGTCTGGTCATAATTTTTTATCTGATTTCCTTGTTTTTCTCTAATTTCCGCATTCAATTCTTTAGCTGGTAATGCCTTTTTAGTCTTTTTTAATACACTGCCCCATTTCCAAGTAGATCCTTGATTGGTTAGGCTTATTCCTATTTATGTGTGTGGCATTCAGTTATCGGAAGTCGGATTTCTCGAGTAAACGGATAATTAAATTAACTGGCGGAAAATTAAAAGTAGTCTTGACCTTATCAAAAAAAATATCGAGTACCGTACGACTACTCAAATTGGGGATAACCATGGAGTATAGTATTATTTCGCTACTTATCAGAAAAGCGGCAAAGGGGTAGTACGTGGTGCTTTTATTATGATTTTTCTTTGTTAGCCCAAGTTTACATACCCGATATATTGCTCAACCCGGGGAATCAGGATAGTTCAAAAATGGTGGTGGCCAATTTAAGTTGGTGTTGCCCACGGCCGATTTTCGAATTCTAGAGAGAGCCAATATGCGCAGTCTTTATCATGTTCATGGTAATGTTTATATAGAGATGGATGTATAAGCAAACGCCACTATAATAAATAAATAAAATTACTCTGTGCGGGGCTTTGGTGACACTGCTTGCTTTTCGTTCCAGGCCCGGGCGTAGTACCCCAGGGTCAAAATAGCGGCGGTGCTAAGCATCATGGGCGGGGCTTTACGGGTACGAAGCCCACGCGGTAAATTGGTGACAATCACCAGGGCGGAGGTGGCTGCGCTCGTCATAAAAATACCGATAAGGAGGAGCAGTTCAAAGGGAGGGGATGGGTGAGTGGAACATCCAGCAAAAAATGGATCGGGATATGGTTATTGTTATAGTGATCAAAATGGTGGAGGCCTTATCCACAAGCCTTTGTATGATTGATTGTAGTGGGAAGAGCGTTGGAAAGGAGGTGGCGGGTGGTGGTGGTAGGGGGGAAGGTGCCTTGGCGATGAGGGTACTCACAGCTCAAAGGTGGCCAATGATTACGAATAGGTATTTAAAACTGAATACTTACCCGCTGCAGCAGCATCGCCCCATTGATGATTTTGCGATACCATATACCTGTGAAAATAAGTGAGTTACAATGAAATTGGAAAGTGTGTATTTTTAAATATATATATAATATATATATGTGTGTGTGTATTCAATACATTGCGTATAGTATGTTAATTCATGTCCATCGTAGAAATTCGAGTGGATGACCCTCTCTCGGTGGTCCGGCTAAAAAGACTGGAATGGGCCGGTAGAAGTCGTTTTTAGATGGGAGGCATCTTCGATGCCCTAATATTTGGTATTTTTTATCCACAATCAAGGCCAACTATATATATGCCGTACGGGTCAATTCAAAGTACACTTACCCGCAAGCGGCATAGGTCGCTCCAATAGCTGAGCCCGCGATGAGCGAAGCCCGCGAACGCGCCTTGAGGAATCCAATGAAACCCCCCGTGATACCTAAGAATGATTATTATCCAAAGAACGTAAGCCAGGCCAGAGAGAGAGAGAGAGAGGGTATGTCATCCGTCCATATCACCCCGCCCGGTATAATATAGAGGAATAACCGGCCCCATCAACAATGTACAATAATGAGTCAACCTATGTAAAACGAGCCCATGGTTAAAGTGGGGTAAATGTGGAATCTCTACCCCATACTCCCTTCTCTCCCCCTCCCTCCTTCATTCCAGCACACCCACTCACGTTAGAGTTAACTTTCCCTCCTTGAAATGCGGGAAACGGCCGTAGGCAGCGGAGCCTCGGGTTCAATACCTATATATATATATATATATATATATTAAAAAAAAGGGGGGGCCGGGAATGGCAAGTGCGTGGACTTGTGGGGAAGAAGGGGGAAATGGGGTGATATATAGTAGGTAGGCGAGTGCTACTTACAAAGGCCGGCCATGCCGTAAGCAGGATATTCAGACATGGTACTTGAAAATAATGGGTGGGGGATGGTCGGGTAGAAGAGTAATGTAAAACAAAAATGGAAAAATAAACCTAGAGGTCTTAAGAATAGACCACGGCGAATGGCTGCCACTAGTAATAGTCGTAAGCCCAATTACAATCAGAAAGAGTGTTACGGTGATACATCTTCTGAAACTTGAAATAGCGAATGTGTTGCACGTTTGGACTGTGGGATGGGAATGGGAATCCAAACCTTGGAACAGTTTCTTAGTAGTCCCAGGAAATCTAGGCAACGCCCATGAAGATGTAATTGGCCGTCAGCCCATCGATTTCTTAATAGCTGAGGCATGTACAGTGATAACCAACGTCCTATTTCAAAAATCAATGAGCAACAAATTAGTATCCAGAAAATGCAGGCCAGTTTATTTGATCTTGTTTCTAGATGCCAGGAACATACATAATAAAGTGGGAAATGGGGGAACAGTGTGTGTACAAAATCTAATATCCGTTCATTTAGGAAGGATGCACACCAACGGTACGTAACCAAGGATTACTTAAAATTAAAGTGTAGAAGTACAAAGATAATGGGGGGACATAATAAATCGAGACTTAGTCTAAAAAACAAACGATCAGAAATTGAAGTTAAGTGAAGGGGGCGGAATAGTATACGAAAGTGATGGAATAGAATGTTCCCCAGGCCGTAGATCCAAATAAAGCCATCGGGGTAATATGAGTACGACCAGCGACTGGCTTCAGTAATGGGTAAGTTTTTGAAGGTAATTGAATAAGAGGGGTACAGATAGCCGGACCACTACATGATCAGCGCCCTAGTCTTGAGTGTCAAGTCAGAGTTAAAAATAATAATAATGCAGGTCAATTACGGTGGGTAGAATATAATGCCACTAAAAATAGCCTGTATTTACACTCAGCGGAGCTGCGTTTTCGATGTGTGAGGGTAAGCAAGCATGTGGTTAAGTAGCCAATATCATATTAAGGGTATAGTGGGTGCAAATTGATCCCCTTAGGGAATCCTAGTCGGGAAATCTATTGGTATCACAACTTCGCTTATCAACAAAAGGAGGCCAGGTAGTATTTTACCAATCTTCCTCATACAGCTCCCGAATCTCCGGTCGATCGTGCTCCTGATCAGTACTATAATCGTCCGAGTCCGTATCGTGGGACAAGGCGTCGGACAGGATATCGAGTTCGTCCGACCCACCGGTGGATTGACTAGTTGAAATAGCCCGCCGTTGGAAATTATGGGTCGCACCACTACCATCACTCGATCCGATACCTTCGGCTCGAGTGGGAGAGAGGGAGTCGTTGGTACGGTCCAGGGGGTAATGTCTTTGGTTCTCCATGGCGATAACTGTACAATGGGGGGGCGATGGGGCGAAATGCACCACGGGGCCGGGGTGGGAGCGTCGGGGTGAAGAATGGGACCAATCCATAGTGGCCGCTTCTTCAATGTCATCGGAGTGGAGCAGGCAGGGCTGGCGGCTGGAGGAATTGTGGCCATAGTCACCACTGATATGGCTTTCGAACAATGTGGCGTTAGGGTGGGGTTGGATCTCGTCAGGGACTGGACTGCCGATAATTAGGGGACGAGATTCGGACCGTGATCCCTGTTTACGCAGGGCCCGGTTTAATGGGTTCCAGCCTGCTGAGCCCCCGGGCTGCTGGGACGACGACGATCTTGTCCCCATTTCGGGGGAGTGGGGGAAGAACTCGATGGTGGATGTCGAGAACTGCGACGAATGGCCTAACGAGTGGCGGCGAACCGACTGATTGGACCGGGAACGACGTAGGCTACGCTGAGCCTCATTGTTGGTCAACGAAATACTTCGAGCATCGAGGGGATCACCTTGGGCAATAATGGGACAGGGAGGTTGGGCCGTGGAGTCCGACTTCGTGTTATGGCCACGGGTATCAATGGCCAGGGCTGGCTCATTGGCGGAAGTGGCCGTGGAAGATGAATCGCGAGGGACGGCACACGCGGAGATATCCGAGTCACCCGAAAGCCTGGATGCTAATTTGACTCGGGATTGTTCATGGACCAGGGTAGCCTCGGAAGCCAGGGTTTGATCCAATGGACTATCGACTCGCCCCCCTGAGGGGAGCCTCGGTGATTTAGTTAAGCAGTGGTCCTCGTCACCCGTAGCTCTGCTTAATTTACTAGGCCGCCTATCCATCATCGGATTGATCGAGCGCGAATCCATCTCGTAGGCCAGGTCATCATCGCCCGAAGTGGAGGCCTCCCGATCGATATGAGCCCGGGCAGGGGACGGGGGACTGTTCAAAGACTGATTATCCGCGCGATCAGAGAGAGAAAGGGATAGGCGAATGGCCCCAAACAGAGAGCCGATGTCAGACCGACTGGCTTTGGTACTACTGGGCTTGGTGCGAAAGGGGAACGGCCACAGGGTACGGTCTTGCTCCTCGAGGCGGGGCCGGGATCGTTCTTCGATCGAACTGGCGCGGGTAAGGGGTGCCGAATGGCTCTCAACCTCATTCTTGCTCCCCGAGTCGGCATGCACACTTTCCTTGGACCTAGATCCATGGTCGCCAAAAATACGGTGGGTACCAGCGGACAGGTCCTTGGCGGTGCGGTTAATCTTCTCGTAGGTGCGGTATAGGTAAGGGATGTGGTTGAGGAGGGATTTTTTGGAGGCTGACCAATCGTTCTGGTCGGACACTTTGTGGGTGGATCGCAGGCGGCCCGCATTCGGGTTGGTTGCTAATAGGGCGGCGGTGACCAAAGCGCAGTCAAGCTCAACGCACTCCTTCTCCAGATTCTTGTACAGCCGCTGGAGCGGGTTGGCCGGAAGCCACAGCCGGCGGGACAGGGGTTTGATAAGCCGTGGGTGCAGGTACGACTCCAGAGGGGTACACAGATCCTGGCAATATTTGAGATTGGAGACAGATACGTCATTGTGGGACATTTCGCTATCGGACAGGGAGACAGCTGAAAGGGGTCGACTGGCCCGCAGTGCGGCGCGAGACCCTGCATTGTGGGGGAGTAGGGTGGGCGAAGGGCCTCTACCACTACTGGACAGAGACCCAGTGGCCCCTCCCGCGGGCAGAGTGGATGCGTGCATCAGCCGAGGTCCAGAAGCGGAAGTCGCGGCTGGCATAGGCCAGGGCATAGCTGCCAGGGAAGGGGTGGAATTGGCATGGTCTCGGTCACCGAAAGCGCGGGGGATAGCCAGGCTTTCCGCGGCGAGAGCACCCTCTTCCAAGTAGCGCAAGCGATCTATAGTATTGCGTCGATAGGAGCCCCGGTAACCCGCAGCCCCTGGTCCGGAAGGTTGATCCAATCGGGGCCGTATACCGCGATACATTTGTACGATGGTGGCATCACTGGTAGTATAATCCACATTCGAGATGAAGAGGGTACGGAGGAAACGCACCCAGTGACGGTGGACCACATCGATGCGCAGTCGGCCCATCCAGGGACGGTACCATTGGGGAAGCCCTTCGTTGTGCGTACCCTGACTGGCCTCGGTCATGGAGGCGGCGGTATCAATGGTATCCGTTTCGGCACACTGGGAGGAGGCAGGGGGGGGCAGTGTACTCGGAAGAGCGGGCGAGCGGGGATCAAACGATGAAGACATTAGTGTGGCAACATCAGGGGGTGGGAAGTGGGACAGGGTGGAGCGCCGGTTCTTGGCCTTAGTAAAGGGCTGGGCCCCCAGATGACTGTTCGGTCGGGCAATGGAATTAGGGGCCAGTGGCGACAGGTGGCGCTGGAGTCGACCCTCGGGGTCGGTAACGGTTAAATTGGCGGGTGGTTTGCCTAGCCCGGAATTGAAGCCGGTGGCTTGAGGCACCCGATCCAATGGTACGCACTTCATACGAGGGAAGAGATGCTGTCGCATGTAGACGGCAAAAAAGATACATAGTACAAATAGCGGTAGAGTGGTGATGGCAATCGCAATGGACTTCTTCAGGGCCATAACGATGCCGAACATGAGCACGGCAAAGGTAACGCCAAACATGCCAAAGTTCATGATATCGATCCAGAACCGACCATTGGCCTCGTATTGCTTTACGTAGGCGTAGGCGAACTGGTGCTTGTACACCATATAGGCCGACATGAAGTAAAACAGGGAGAAGGGAATTATGAAGGGGGACAAGACGGCGAAGGTGATGGTAATGACGAAGATCAGCAAATGGGTAGGCAGGTAGTAAAAGTAGGGGAAGGACCACGGCGACCGATACCGCTGGGCCTTGCGCGGGGTGCACAAGAGCCAGCGGTTATCAGCAATGATGGTGCTGAAGAGGGGCACGCCGATCTGGGCCAGCTCAAGATAATGAGAACATGAGGTTAGAATGACGTAATTGATAAAGAAGGCGTCGCCCTGTTGAACCAGCGACTCGACTAAACGGCGTACGATGGCGACGGGGTCCAAAATCCAGTTGCGGATGGATTCAATGAGGGGCGGACCGATGCAGAAAAAGATGAGCACGTTGAAAATGGCGAAGAAGAAATTCCGCTGGATGGCGATCTGCTCCAGGGCGGAGTACGATGGGAAATACTGCATACGCGAGATGGTAAACACGATAAAGGGTAAGACCACCATGGCCAGGCTAACAAGCATCGACGGTACGTTGCGCTTGATGATATTCTCCAGCCACAGGTTACTCACGGTGAGATTCTTGAGGAAGGGCAGCAGCTGACTCAATTTATCCAGCGAGGCCAAACCCAGGAAGGAGGTCATGGGGATGAGCCAGATAATAATGAGGGTCCAGACGCCGGCGTTGACCAGAACGGAGCGAAGGAATTTCTGGCGCTCATCCATTAGGAAATTGGACCACAGGAGCTCGCGCGGTTCAGGGCAGACGGTGGTCTCTAGGCAATGGAGCTGGCCAGACACCTGCAGCCGCATACAGGCCTGGGCCGAGTTGTAGTTTTGGAAAGTCACCACGCCGTAGTGGGTGGGCTTGAAATTCTCGGCCACACGGGCGGAGCGGCGCAGGGCGCGAACGCGGCGTTCGAGTTTGGCCAATTTAAATAAATCGGTATCGATGGCGGGGTCCCAGTCGTGTTCGGCGATATTCTTGACCCGGATTTTGGGCTGCGCCACGTCCAGGACTGGGCGGTGGAGATTAGCCAAGGCCCGCCAGAAGAAATGGGGCACCTGGCGGAAAAGTTCCTCGAGGTCCCGATGGCCCTTCCGCCCGCGTTTGATCAGGGAAAGATAGCGCTGCATGTCTTCGCAAGCCTGGTTATGAAACGGGGCGCGGTCCGCATATTCGTCCGGTAGTGGGGCAAGTAGGTCGGGGTCGCTCTGGGCCCGTCGAACAAAGCTTCGGGCAAGGTCGAGGTGGGATTGCTCGAGGGCCTGTAGGGTTGCTTTGCGCTGGGTCACCTTGCGGCTAAGTTTAGTATAGTTCCTGAGAATGGTGGCGGTATCGATGGGGCCCAGGCCCAACCCCTCAAAGTAGGCCTTGAGAGTTACGTCGGAACGGAGGTGGCGTGGGATGCGGGAAACGAGAACCGACCGAGGCACCACCGAGCCAGACCGGACCTTCAGGACCAAAGTGTCGCTGAACATTTTGATGTAATCGAGGCTATTCCGGTGAAACTGGTATAGGATAAAGATGCAAAAGACGTACATGGAGGTCAAATGCACCCATAAGTTGTTGGAACCTTCTGGGATATTGGATACGGAGAACTGGCTCACTTCTTTGCCGTCGCCCATCTTATGGACCAGATAGTTTACGGGAAAAATGACGGTGAAAATGAAGACGCAGGTAAAGATGAAGATTTTGACGACCATACGCAGAAACCGAAGGTGCATAACGGCGTCAAGTCCGACGTGCGTGTAGTAAAACTTTTCGTCGAGCTTCCACACGGCGGGAAGCCAAGAGTATATGCCGGAGGGAATCGCCGGGGTGGGATTTCGGATAAGGCGACAGCGGGCGGTGAAAAGGTGCTGGAAGCGGGGGCGCTTTCGGAGGACTTCGAAGAGGTGGAAACAAGTGACCATAATGACACTTGCCACCCCGAATTGGGTGCCCACTCCGACCAGGTCCCGCTCGTATTGCGCGTTGTCGAGGGTGGCCATTGGGCGGCGGCGGGACTAGTGGCGTGTAAAATAGCGGGGGTATTAGGCGGAGCGGTGGTTAAAAGGAAACGGCGCGGGGTGGCCTGGGAGCAGGTCAAAGTATATGCGGGGGTAAGCCGGGGTAAGGGCTGAAAACAAAGCATAAAGAAAACAGGGACTGTAATAATGGGCCTGTCGCGCGGGTTAGGGCATGGACATATGGAGAGGGGCGAAGGCGGTTCGAGGGAAAGACGGCTCCAAAATGTGGGCTTTACGCGGGGCTCTGGTGTGTAGTTTGGCTAATTAGTTTAGAGAGACTGAAACAAAAAGACAACTTCGGAAAGATGGTTGAACGAACGGACTAAATAGAGATAGTAGCTAAAGGGGATAGATAAAGAAACAGCCGATACAGATGGAATAGAAGAGAAAGAGAGAGAGGGAGGGAAGACGAAGAGTAATAAGGAATCCTTCGAACGGGACGACCTTCAGTGAGAATAGGGGCATACAAAGGGGTGGCTGAAAAATGGGAAATAAAAGTAAACCACGCCCTCGCAGCTACCTAATGAAATACCAGACACACAGAGAGAGAGAGTAGTCGAAGGGGGTTTTGGTGGCACATTTAATCTAGTGTTCACCACCGAGGCTGAGTCAATGACTAACAGCAGCGGTTCTACCTGCCTTAGTGTGACCCTCGTACGCTTTGCATGCCCCGTAACAATGGTGGTGGCATTCACCGGAAAGTAGCCGGCCGTGGACCCTTACCCTAGCAGTCCGTTCAGTTCGTTCGGCCGATGGGTCGTCGGAGTTAGGCCGTTTCTCCTACTCCGGCACCAGCGGAGTGCAGTGTATGTATTGTATCTACCTCATGGGTGAGATTTCCCTTAGCCAGCAGTATTTGCTGTTATTGGTGGGGTTCATCCTTGGATTTATTGCCAAGTATATCACAGTCTCCCAATTGAGACCATTGGGTAAGACTTGGCTGCCTTGATAGCCAACCATAAACACGGAGTCAGGCCATCATTAAACACCCCGTTCCCTTCCCTTCCCTTACTCCTTGGTTCCCCACTCCTCTACAAAAATAGTCTCCTGGCTAATCCCCACTGTCCTCCACTGCACCATCACGTCACTGCCAAGGCTCTCCTTTTAGGGCAAAAACCATTAAGTCCAAACGACCCTAGAGATATCCGATTACCGGGTTGCAAAGTAGATAACAACTCAGTTTTACTTAATCGGCCACGTGTTTGGGGCGCAGTGGTCGCGGGAACAATCCAGAGGAACTGTGCCTTTCTGGGACCAGGCCTCTTGATAAACCCTGCTCCGAAGAAGCACCTTGCTGGTAATAAACCCAGCGTCATTACTTGCGCTGGTGGGCCTGTCACACGACTAACTTGATCAGGCAGATGCCTCTTCCCCCCATCCCCAAGGAGCGTGGCTTATTTACTGTCTTTGGCATTGCCTTTTCCAGGATCCTCCGAACCTTCAGTCCACCCATATACCTCCGTTTGGTCCAACCTGGAAGCCCTCCCCATTCTAGCTCCTAAAGTGCAGTAATGCCTCGCATTCTTTCTATTCAATCGCATGTCGTTTCAGGCTACGTAGGTAAAGTCCTCCCCGCTCGGCACTTTCTTCCAAACACCAGGGCATTCACTTCCCCATAGTTGTTCCAGCGAATCTAACTTAGCCTCGACTTATTGCTATTTGGATCTGTCTGCTTCCCCACCCTAACCTTCCACGTCCTCTATCGTAGGGAACAAGGCCGCCACGTTTCCCCTCCAGCTCCTAGACTTCGATGTCGATGCCATCAACACCGTTCAGTTCTCTAACCATACAGGTATTTTTGTCCTCAGCCTATATCTAATCAATCATACACTATCGTCTTTTTCACGCCACCGACAAAGGGTGTGAAAAGGGTGATTCTGAATATCCCGGCCACTTCATATCCACCCTAATGCGCATTTAAGGCTCCCCTCTTCCCCTGCAAATCAACTGCGCTGTCCCATGCACCAGGGTTCAATGTATGGAAGGGCGAGCGGACCGATCCGCAAACGGTTTTGGAGCTGTTCGAAGGGCTAAGGCTTAACGGGCTGGACGACTATTCGCATTTACTTACCGGTAAGTTCGCTTATCTGCGACGGATTCGACCGCTCCCTGATTATTTTAGGCCAGGTGCCGACTTTGTCTTTGGGAAGTACGGTCACCCTAGCGGTTGCTGGATAGGTTCCCTGTTTTCTCCCCGTTAGTCGTCCCTCCTCATGGAGATATGGATCGCCGTGCCAAAAATGAAAGGGTGGCTCCCCCAAAGAGGCCAGTCAGTTAATCTTCTTGGCTCCACCCTGACCCCCTCATACTCCACTTTCTGATATCCTGTCTTGGTATCGAAAATCTAGGCTATATGGGCAATGCTGATTCAATCAATGTAACCCGTACTATCCTCGACCAGCTTCGCGCCAAGAATCCGGAAATCTTTTACGGTACGTATTTAATCCTTGGCGGTTAGATTTGTCCGTCAGCACAACGACCCGGGTGTGTAGTACCAAATTGCGGCCTGGGTAAATGGCTCGGTTTATTTAATTGATTTGGACTAAAATGAGCTTTTTCATCCTCCGATTAAACCCCCGCACCAACTCAAATCGCTCGACCGCCACCACCAGTTCTGGACCCCGTGTTAGGAGATGATGGAAATTTATATGTCCCCGAGGAGATGATCCCGCTCTACCGGACCCAGCTTCTGCCCCTTGCCAACCTGGTCACGCCCAATCAATTCGAAATCGAGTAAGTACTCAACCGAGCGTCATCGACTGGCTGCTAAATACGCTCCATCCCTGGCTTAGTTAGTCCGATTTGCTGATCACTGTCCCAACTTATGTACCTTCAGCCACCCCCTTCCTAATTTATGCGTCTATTGTACTCCAATCATACTTATACCCTCCGGCTAACTTAGACTCCTGACTGAAACCAAAATCTCTAACAAGGCCGACGCCCAAAAGGCGATGGATATTATTCATAATCTCGGCGTACCAAACGTTGTAATTACTAGTTGCGATCTTGGAGAGTATTCCCCAGATACCGATCGCAAGCGACTTCATTTATTCGGCAGTCAGCGGTGCCCCAGCTCCAACCCAGACGACCCCGAACCCGTTTACCGTCGTTTCCAGATTGACTTTCCTAAACTCGATGGCTATTTTACCGGTACTGGTGACCTTTTCTGTGCCTTGCTTTTGGCTCGTCTGACCGGCCCCCAGGCGGCTGTACCAATCTCCAGCCCCGATAGTCTCGCGCGAGCATGTGAAATGGCTATTGCGACCATGGCGGCGGTCATGCGCCGTACTCTGCAGGCCCAGCAGATCGCAGGGGTGGTGTACCAACCCAATCTACCCCGCTCCCAACGACCTTCGAGTCTGGTACGTCACTGTGAGCTCCAACTGATCAAGAGTAAGAAGGACATTGGGGAACCTGTCGTTGAATACCGTGCAATGACCCTCGAATAGACGGACTAACGATACATTCCTCTAGTTTTTAGTGACGGTGTTCGATTCACTACTACCAACTTTATAGTAAGTTTTCGAATAGTTACCATCGGCCACCCCTGCGTTATAGTAGTGGGGTGAGAAATACTACCCATTTATTCCCTTGCCTGGGGGTTCTTCGGTCGAGCGATTTTGATCCAACCAACTCGGTACAATAATTAGTAAAGGCGGATAACGTAATACGTGATTGTTTTAAAGAGGGGTTTTGAACCCATTCAGTCAATATCCCAACTCCCTTTACGATATTCCATTGGAGCACTGGCATTTAATTAGGCAATTTAGTAAAGGGGTGAATGGCAGTACCTCCCGGTGTAACCCATGGAACAGGCACATGCACAGTTTCCGGTTAAGGTGATATACGGAATCCCGCCGTGAGCACACTCTCGAACTGTTTGGCACTGTGTGGCAATAATAGCCTGGCAAATGGGGGCCTGTTGGCCGTCTTCAGGGCTCGGATTGCGCTGGCAAACGTAACTTCGCGTTTCAGACCACGTAACTATTGCAATTGAAATAAATGAGACGACGAGACCTAATAAAACAATCCAGAAGAGAGGGTGGCGCTGCCAATACCAGTTTCTAAAGGTCACCAGCAAGGGAGCCCTGGGGGCGGGTAGGTGGCCCAAGCCAGCAGCGGCAGCGGAAGTGGTTGGCGAGCGTGGTCCGGGCGTTGGAGGACAGCACCGGGAAATCGCATCAGGCATGTGACTGCGCCGGGTCGAACCACGCCGATTCAGACGGTGGGTACAGGGTGGTGGCGGAGGTCCCCATCGCTCCGACCAGTCGGGATTATGATAATCGTGGGTGGATAACTGCTTCATCAGTTTCTCCCAGCCTACCGAATGGCGATTCCCGTTTTCCCCGCCGGTTTCCTCACCGGGCCCACGAGCCGATTGACGTCTACCGTCCGGGTCCGGGCTAGTCCAGGAAAAGGGTCGCTTTGTGCAATCTGTGGCCGATGCCCCCCTCCCCACTGGATTGTTCCGGGCCGTGCTCGTCCCTTTTTCAGCGCCCGAGGGGGCAGCGGTTCCGATACTAGGCCGACACCATTCCATGGATGTTTCATTCCCGAAGATCGAATAGTGCGAGTAGCGAGAGGTGTCGTGGAGGATCTCCGATATTTCGGCCATGTCCCTGGAGTAACTCAAGAAGTGGTCCATAGAGGAGGGATGGATATTACTGCTGCTATTACCAATCGCACTGCCGTTTCCATTCGATGGACACGGGTCAAGGGTACCGCGGGAGCAATCCCAGGGACAAGTATCGTCAATGTAAATGGCCCCCCCCACACAAGGGTCGAGGGGGCTGAGTGGCGTATCCAGCACCCAGGGCAAGGCAACGGCCGAGCCGTTGGGATCGTTCACACTTCGATGAGGGACATGGCTGTCACTGCCTTGGCAGTTCTGGGACGAAGTCGTCCGCGGCGATTTGATGATGTCTAGTTGGGGCAGGCGCAGACCGAGGCCATTAGGTTTCGTCTTACTGGGGCTACTATACGTCGTGCTGACGGTGGAGGATCCCTGAGTTTGCGGCAGCGTATCCGCCAAGTCCAGTGTACTTATAGTATGGCCGCTGCTACCCGAGTAACCACTACTCATACTTATCGAAATACGACGCGGTTGCGGCCCACCAAACGGGTATAATGAGATATTAAGGGATGTAGTAGATAATATCGCGACTATTGTTTGTTTTTACGGGCGCCTATAAAGATTGGAGTATGGGAAGTCAAGGAACAGCAGTGAGAAAGGGGAAGAGACGGCAATGAAACAGGAGTGACCGCTGTCAAAGAGTCATACAACCGATAAGAATAATCGCTAACAATTGGTGCGAAGCTTTAGAACATGAATATTTTAAATAATACATATTTTGAGCAAAGGAGAAAACCGCCACTTGGCAGGGCTGTAGGGTTCTATGTCGAGTCTCCAATATATATATATATATATATATACGGTGAGCTCGGAGTTATCTTCACCTTCAAGCGAATATACAGAAGAGAGGAAGGGGGCAAGGTCAAAGAGGAACGAACAAGCCAGTGAACGAACAGAAGGTATGTTATAGCTGGATTAACCCCTTTGGGATGGACCAGCCAGGGCAAAGAGCCCAATCCAGTGAGCGACGCGCCTTATTTTTCCTGCGAACCGGGTAAAACAATGTGAAGCCGTTCCAGCTTCTACAGTCCTAGGCCTCGTGGTGCTCCTCACTCTACGTATAAACCACACCCGTGTACACAGCTCGGAGTAAGTCAGTGGGGTGGATGCTGCATTATTTACCAACACCACCTCATTCCAATGCAAAGGAAATGAAAAAAAGGCGGCCCATTTATAGTATACCCCTTCCCCCAACTTCTCTCTCCCGATTTCCAGCTGGAATATTTTACGGATGTATTCCTCCACTGGTATTACTGCTAGGGCCCTCACTCATTATCACTGTCAGGGCGACTGGTCATTCATAAATAATATCGACCAGGTTTCTAACTCTAGATGTCCACCAGCAGTAGAAACTCAATTGAAATGAATGCTGTTCCATTCAAATCTCCTATAAAACTAAAGGAAATTGTAAATCCATTCACACTGCAATACCATGAATCAGCTAGTCGCATACTTCATTAGCTCATCATCATAGATTGCAGCTATGTTCAAGTTGACTAGGATAGATGTACCTGGAGAGTAGTTTGGAATATAATAACAGTAGTATACGGATAAGCATGGGAGGAGGGGACTATACCAATTTGTATGCTGCTGCAAATAGTTCCGTTAAACCCCGGCTCCAATATAGTAGACGGAATCAAAGGAATTATGAAGAGATACAAATCCAAGTGGTTAGTAACGATAGGTCCTTGTACCTAGGAACATGTATCGCAAAATACACGCACTACGCGGAAGGTCTGAATATAATATATATGTGTGAGATTCTAACAGACTAGATAACGAGTAAGCAGTTGGGTAAGACAAAACCACTTGTTACAAATGAATATACTGCCTATTTTTCCATTTATATATACGTATATAATATTAGAAATAAAGGGACAAAGAGCCAGACTTAGTCAGTGGGCTAATCAGCCATTCTAGAGTTATATAGCAATTATAATGCAATATTTAAATTTATTACTAGTTTTACCCAATCCTTCCAGCAGGTTACTAGTAAACTAGGGCACTTTGTAGCCATTTACTACAGACTATGCGCTTATCTATTATAAATGTCAAAATTGGCCTAATCTAGAGTAGTATGCCTCAGTGAACATTGGCTGATTTAAAATTATTGCTAAAATCACTATCTGAGCATATTATACTAATACACCATGATAAGTACATTAAACTGATGGGATGCTACAGCTCAAAAACATACTAGTCCCAATGAATGGGACTTGCAAGAATAATATCAGATGTTGAGTGACTAAAGAAAAAAAAGGGCAAGGACCTAGTAAAACCCACCAGTATAACATGATGAAAACCTAGAAGAAAGGGACTGTATATTAGAGTGGGAGAGTTGAGAAGAGCCCCCAGTGAACAGCAAGGAGAAGAGGGCTTAGAGCAGGACTGTGTGTTACATAAATGGGAGGTGGCCATTAGCATGCATAGTTTTATGTGGAGGAGGGCCAACAGGGGACAATGAGCACTTTGATTATAGGGCTTTGTCAATAGAAAGCTGTATACTCCACCCCACCTCCCCAACTCTAAAGATAACAAGTGTTTATCCAAGTGCAATGTAAATTTAGAGAGGCCTAATATGTTGGAATCTGATACTGACAAACTCAAGTTGTAAAATGCTGCAGCTTAAATTAAAACTGGTTGTAGCTAGGTACAATAGTTCCTTTCCACTTAAGACCCTCTCCCCATCAAATTTGTATATTTTGAATCTAGGATAGGGATATTGGACCATCTAATCCATCCTAATCAGGCCAGCTTAGACATCTAACTATATTAGGCTGTATAGCACCATATTAACCTTCCTATAGTTACCCCCAGTACTATAGGATTATCACTTATCATATAACCCTCCCTCTTCCAGACTCTACCTATTCATACTAATCACTCAAGTACTGATCTAAAGACTCTTCTGGATACCTATGACTATCTGGTTGGCCCATTTATCTATACCTTAGTCTTAGTAGTATCCTTCCCTTGGGACCTCACTCTAGAGTTATCCCTACATATATATAATTAGGCCCCATTGGGACCAGTTAAATTCCTTAGCTTACTTCTTACCCCTAGCTTACCCCTAATAAACTTTATATATACTCACTCCCCTTATATTGACTAATAAGTGTGCCCACTGTACATCCCTTGTATATACCTACTGTAGCCTTTATTAGTTAGTGTAAAGAACTGAAATCAAATCCTTGAAAACTGAACTTTATTTGAAAAGATAGATAATAAAAGGGAAAGGTGAT